>VNJS01001596.1:0-20864 GCA_008042575.1 Drosophila watanabei | reverse complement strand
TTTAGCGCGAGATGCACCAGGATGGTCCGAAGAACTTCTTGCAGAGCTTGATCGGGGCCTCGGTGGACTCGTCAGAGTCGTGGTGGTGGTGGTGTGGTGGCGGTGGTGGTGGTGGCGGAGGGTAGTAGTGGGGTGGGTAGTAGTTTGGTGGTGGTGGTGGCGGGAATGGCGGCCAGTGTGGGTAGGGAGGATATCCGTGTCCGGGATGAGTGGGATGAGTGGGATGAGTTGGATGAGTTGGATGAGTGGGATGGGTTGGCCTCTTTGTGGTGGTGGTAGTCGTCGTAGTAGAGGATGTCGTTGTAGGATGTGGGGGATGTCCATGTCCATGACCGGGATAAGGCCACGGGTAGGGATAGGGGTACCCAGGATAGGGATAGCCTGGGTAGCCACCGTGTGGTGGCGGCGGGTAGTGCGGATAGTGCGGGTAGTGCGTCGGCTTGGAGGTCGTGGTAGTTTTGGTCGGCCTGGGGGGCCTGGTAGAGGACTGGGGGAAGCTCACTACCAGGTTGCCATCGCCGAAGAGCTTGCGCCAGGTCGTAGGATCGGCCTCCGCGTCGTTCTCAACGCTGTTCAGCTCCTGACTGCTCTCCTCCACATCCACACTCGACTCCTGGCCGAGGGTCTCCTCCTGGGGGCGGGCCATCGCCAGGGCTCCGCAGAGCGCCAGGCACAGGCAGAGAACCAACTTGGTGCTCATGGTTTGAAAGGTGTTTCGCTTCGAACTGATTGACAGATGGCAGCACCTCCGCTATTTATACTTGTCCTATTCGCGAAAAGAAATGCGATCGCGCCCCCCGAGTTATTGCCAAAAACGGTATCAAACCATTGAGCCACTGAACATTAACCCACTTTGCCAAGCTTTTCAAAAGATCTCCCAAGAAAATGACAAGTCACCATCCAGTCCAGTTCCACCGCCAAGTTAGCATGCAAATTTATTCGGCTATTAAAATCAGCTCAGAACACGCCCAACGAAGTTACTAGTCGCGCGGCTTTATTCGCTTAGATCGGCGTCACTGATTAGTTTGCCAGTCTAACGGTTCATTTTGGTTGTTTTTTGCATTTTTATTGCTTAAAACACCCAGCTGGCTGTTTATCCACAATGTGGACCGTCGAAATGATTAAATCTTTTTTATAACAGCTTGGCAGATGGCAGAAAGAATTCACTTTCCAGGTGTTGCTGGGATTCGTTAAAAAAACCTATGGTATAAGCTTCATATTTAACCTCGTAAATGTATTAAAATAATTATAAATAATAATTTTAAATAATATAAAAACAGCTTCCAAAAAGAAATAGTTAATTAATATTAAATGGTTCATAACTTATTGTTCTACCAGCATTTTCTGGCCAAATTATATATTGTTTTCGTTTAGAGAATCATTAGATTAAATCTCATTTATCTAGAATTAAACATCATGATATCTGCCCATAAATTATTTGTAGTTTGGTTACACAACTTTGGCAGGAATTCTCTAAGATTTATAATCTTTACCAAATCTAAATCTTCTAGTAACCTATGGGAATCTGTAATTAATAAGCACAAGAATCCTAAACACTGTGATCCATTAATAACAATTTAGATAAATCTCTATGCTCCTAGTATAAAAGGTCTTATGGGCTCTCCGTTCAAGAATCAGTCTGAAATCGAACCCTGAAACTAAGCAACTTATCCAAAACCATGTTAGTCGTCTACCTCGGCATCGTGGTGATCCTCCAAGCTAACTTTATAGCTGGACACGGCAACCAAGTACTAGAGTTACCTGGCGGCGCAAAGGTGATTTTGGTGACACCGTCCGACGATTCAGACCCGAGGCCAGAACACAGAGATAGGGAAAGGTACCCAGATGGTATTAAAGTCATCCAATTGGGAGGTGACAATGACTATAATCGTGACAGAGAAGACAGCCACAGGGATAGGTACCCCGACGGCATTAAAGTTATCCAATTGGGAGGTGACAACGGGTATAATCGTGACAAAGACCGGAACTCCAACCTCCCGGACGGAATCTTGGATTTTCTGAAGCGTCAGAACATCACGGACTCATCTGGTGTTCAAGTTATCAAATTGGGAGGCGACTACGGTCCTAAAAGACGGCATAGCCATGAGGATGACGATGATGATGATGACGACGATGATGATTCAGTGCGAAGAATATTCAAGTTATTTCGATTCCGCTTAAGGCGAGGAGGCCATCGCTCCAATGCCCAATTTCGAAGCCTTCAAGGAAGGGATCTCGGTAACCGCCGGCCCTTGGCGCAGGACAGGAGTGACTACAACAACCCCGTGGATGCCAGACAAACGGATGTGGCCAGAACCCAGGTCAAAGTCATTCGCCAGAGTGTGCCCCGCCGGTTGATGGTACGGAATCTCAGGTCCAGCCAGGCTCACTTGACCAATATGCAGACTCTGAGCTTTCCCGTCTTCGAGGACGAGTGGCAGGTGAGTGATTCAAAAAGAACCTTTAAAATATATTTATAATTCCTTCTCCCATTAGATGTCCTAGATCGGATATATATGCAAAACGTGCAGCTATGCGGATAAAGGAAAAATAAAATGATCTGTTGAATTAACTAAATGTTTGTTTTGCATAAGAAAATGCTTTTTTTAATGTTAACAGATTTTGTAGTTCGTAGATTGGAAATCTATCATAACTAACTCTTCGTGTTAGTTTTTGGTAGGTTAACAAATCAGCACATTGAGTTTAAAATTTTAAAATAAATTAAACTTTTTAAATTGTTTGCTAATTTTAATGGTTTTAGGAAATATAAACAACAAGACTACTTTTGTTCGCTTGTAAGCTCAAGCCTAAGCTGGCTTAATGAAGCTAATCTCTAGAATTTTTCATTTTCTTCTTTAAGGTTAACAGCCTGGAATACATATTAATAAGCCATCAAATCGACCAGTGGCTCTCATCGGATCAAAATTTCTAGGCACGCAGCTTAGGAGCCTATGGATTTAGGTATTTAAAATATCCAATGACGAGGCCTATTTTGAATCCATGTCAATCAGTGGCGGCTAGCATAGATAAGTTATTCAAATAGACACTAGAGCGCTATAGGTGCTATGAAAGCTCATTAAGTTAACAAGTTATTCTATCCATTAGCCAAGACTATATAGATTTAAATCGGGGAATTGGCCAAAGTTCAAATTATAATTCAGAATATAATTTTTTACAACCTTCTAAGGTTGTATAAAACTGTGATGATCTGCCATCAGTTCTTTAGTTCTAAGATAGTTTTCGTCATGCTGATCAAGACCTTGGGCCTACTTCTACTCTTCACGGGTCAGTCCTTGGGTGACTGGTCCCAGTTCGGTATACCCAACTGGGCCACTATACACATTAAAGGAGGTGGCTCTGGGTCTCGTCCCCATAAGAACAAGGGCCAGTCGGAATACGACTCATATCTGAATGAGTATTACAACGATTACTGGAGGCAGTTCTACCAAGCCCAGGCGGCTTACAATGCCTATTGGGCCTATAAACTATATGGCGGCTACCCACCTTATGGACCGCCGCCGACCACCCAAGCTCCCGACACAGAGACAACATCCACTGCGATCCCAACCTCCACGGGAACACCCACCACCTCAACAGCTATTCCAACATCGACCGGTGACCCAACCACATCGACCGCAGTTGCAACCCAGCCAACAACGACACCATCTCCAACGACCTCCACTGCCGTGGCTCCCCAGAACACGGACACCACCGTGGATGCGGTTAACCCGCCAGTGCGAACTCACACCACGCCTCTTCCCTTCCGCTTCGTGGTCAGGAATCGCATCAGTCCGGGTCGCAGGCAGCCGCTTCCGGCTTATGTCCAGGGATCGGAGGATGAAGCACTAGTACCAGTCTACATCCCAAAAGATCACTTCTACCAAGGGGACCTGTCAGGTACCTATTTCCAAGTCGTGGGAAAGAAGTAGAAATATTTATGGAATATCAAATTGATCAATTTACTCGAGTAAAATCACAAAAATACCCCAACACAAATTTACATTTATTATTATTAAATTATTTTTAAAGAGGAAATAGCTAAGCTACTATAGCGGAATTCATAGCAACATCTTCTTCAACCGAAACCAGATTCGCGGGAGAAAGACACATTCGGCAAAGCGAAAACCATTCCCAGAGCTGATGTCTTAAAATGCGTTATCATATTAGTTCATTTAGCTCTTATAAACAGATTTAAATCGAATTAAATGGGTAAACAAAAGCGCGAAGAGAAAGAAAAGAGAGAGACGCGATCGATTTCTCTGATTGCCAACTTATTAATGGACTGAAATTAGCATTTATGTCGCGCCGAGTGCAGATATCTCCTAAATATGCAAACCCAAAGCACGGGCAGACTTAGTTGATGGCCGAACGCGTTTCGATATGAAAGTAATCGGATTTTTGTGTTTACTGGTTGTGACCAGTCTTCGATCGGGTGCAGATGCCCTGGACTCCAAGCAGGAACAGATGCGAACAGCGATACCGTGGCTGCTCCTACTGTCCTATCCGGGGGGTCTACCCCAGGCGGGTGCCCCATTGCCTGGAATACCCATTCGAAGACCTTTGGACGAGATACCATCCACCAGCTCTAACATTAAGCTGCCTCTTTCTGATGAAACGACAAACTCCCAGCCAGCCAGCGATTTGGTACGTGAGCAGTTCCTGCAGGGAATCCTGCAGGGCTTACAGCAACCTGGCAGCGGAGCAAGTTCACCCTCGGCCGCCATGCTGGCCGACTTCATTGCCCAGGCCACCACCACAACTCGCAAGCCATCAGTGGAAAAGGACTTGAACGCGTCTGGCAACGACGAGGATTACGACTATATAGACTTTAAGAATGGATCCCGCATCAAGTACGATCTGGATGGGGCTGAGCAGCCGGTGAATAAAGTTCTTCAGCAGACCACAAGCCGTCCGACCGTGGCTCGTCCCCAAAGCCCAAGCTCAAGTGTGGTTTACTACAGACAGCCAGTAAGATATGTTTATTACAGACCCGCTTATAGACCGATTGGATATTACAACAGAGTTGGCTAAGCATCAATCAGAATAGATCAATAAAGTTGCTTTATTTATAACTCAATGATGTTTAGCAAATTAACGACGTTTGGTAATAGGAGTCCGATAAGTAGAACTCCCATTATGACAGGTCATCAGACTGCTAAGTTATGCTAAGTTCTGTGATTTCGCTCACCGAGACAATAAAAATTCAAATCGCAAATTCGAATCTTCTTCAGTCCCAATTCCGAAGCTCGAGGCCCATGCTCCAGTCCAGTCTTTTGTCGCTCCCAGACACAATCCAATTTATGACACCGGCCAGACTATATAAAACTCTTCGCAGCTCGTACCCACCACATTAGTTCTGAACTAACCGGAGCACCGTAGAATCCCGCTCGCAATGCTGACCAAATCGTTGGGATTGCTTTTCCTTTTGGCCGGCCAGGCCTTGGGCCAGACCTTTACTATTCCTCTCTCACCGGGAGGCTTTATCTCGGCCCTTACCGGAGGCGGCGCCTCGCGTCCTAGCTCCTCGAGCAGCAGCAACAACAACAACAACAATGCTCAGGCCGCCCAAGACTATTACGACTATTACAGCCAATTGCAGCAGTACTACGACGAGCAGGCGGCGTATAACCAGTACGTCCAGTACCAGCAGTACGTTCAGTACCTGAGTTACCTTTACGGCCCCTATGGGCCTTATGGACCATATGGACCCTATGGCCCCAATGGCAACTCTGGACCAGGACCCAATCCGACACCGTCAAGCACTACCCCAGCTCCGGAATCTACATCCCCTGCGATTCCAACGTCAACCGATAGTGGAACTTCGACTTCAAATGCCATTCCTGGAACATCCACAACCTCCACAACGACGGTTTCTACTCCCACCACAGTAGATGCAGTCAATCCGCCGACGTCAACTTCCACACCCACCACTGTGGATGCAGTTAATCCCACAACTACCTCTTCAACGACAGCTTCCACACCCACCACTGTGGATGCAGTTAATCCCACAACTACTCCATCAACGACAGCTTCCACACCTACCACTGTGGATGCAGTTAACCCCACAACTACTCCATCAACGACAGCTTCCACACCTACCACTGTGGATGCAGTTAATCCGGTAACCTCAAGCACAACGCCTTCTACAATGACTTCTGATGCGGTGGGCCCCCAGAATACGGACACCACTGTGGATGCAGTTAATCCACCAGGCCGGGCTCACACGACGCCTCTTCCTTTCCACTATGTGCCCAACTCACCGATCAGTCCCTACGATCTGCACCGAATCAGTTCGAGCCCAATCTACGTTCGTGGAACGGCTATAGCGTCCTCTTCGGCGCAGGCCTCTCCCTTGTATATTCCTTACAACGGCATCTACCGCAGGACTCAGCCAGCTCCTTACTTCGCTTACGATGCAAGGAAATAGGAGGAAACTGCGCCAATCTGGAGTATTTTATCCATACGACAAATAATTTATTCAATAAACGCACCCAAAAACATTCTTTTATTTGATAGACTTTTTTTCGTCAAATACACAGGCCTACATTTATTAGGAAACTTTAGATTTGCTTCTAAAATGAGTACCGACTTTTGGGTAAAAAGGTCTCGCCGAATAGGCAGCAAACCATGCGTCTTAAATTTCTTTTTGAACTAAGTTTTATATTACAATTATTACATTAATTTTTAGCTTTTTTTTTTAATTCTCAACCGATTGGCTTGTTGCTGGTTTACTGTAGTCCTGGGCCACAGGTGAACTTATCCCCATTGCAGACAGCTGAATAAACCTTTTGTAAACAAGAACGTTATTGCCATTAATAAACTTCTATGTACCTACTTATATTTATGTAAGTGTATGTTGTGCCTAAAATTTGCGGTCTAGTCTAGTAGAATCTTATGAAAGAAGTCAACAGAAGCAGTCGACACACCCCAATCATGCGCCGCTTGCATGGCCAAAACTAAGAGGTTAGTAAAGAACAAATTAGCATCAGTTGTGATGAGGCAGCTATTCTTTAGCTTGAATTCGTTTGTTCTTACCATCTCTATAAACCTTTCAAATTTATTAATTTAGATTTACCCAACCTATTGTTTGTGTAGAGTGTCATTTTGATTTTACGACTTCTTGGGCATGTATAAAACTCCAGGCGGTTATCCGCTACCAATTCAGTTCTAGACCAACCGGGGCGCAGATTAATCTTTGTTCGGAATGAAATTAAATACTGTTAGTTTGTTGCTCTTGCTAGCTAGCCAAGCTTGGGGCCAATCCGTGCAAATACGAATACCTGTGTATGGTGCCTCTACATTGCTTTCGCGTCTTACCGGCATTCAAATCAATCCGGGTAATAACATTAACCAGCAGCCACAGAGTAGCAATCAGCAGCAAAATGAATACAATGACTACCTAAACAACTATTATAATAACTACTGGGCAAATCTATACCAGAATCCAGCAGGTTTTAGTCCATATGCGTATGACTACTATGGGCCTTATGGACTGTATGGGCCATATGGACCGTATGGACCGTATGGACCGTATGATCCCAATCAAATTCAACCTACTTCGGCGCCAGAAACTACATCAACACCGACTATTCCTCCAACGACATCTACGGCTATTCCAACATCTACTAACAGTCCAAAAACATCAACTGCTATTCCGAGTTCAACTGGCACTCCAACTACATCAACAGCGTTACCAACCACAACAGATGCTCCAACGACATTATCTACTGAAAATCCGATTTGTACAGTTTTCCCTCAGCTTCCGGTTTGTCAAACGACAACAGAAGATCCAGTCACAACAAACGTAGTTTCAACAACTTCCTCTTCAACTCCTGAAACCACAAAATCGTCCTCGACAACGGATTTAACAACATCCACAACGATTCCAACATCAACGACTGCAGCTTCCACATCATCGACAGAAAGTCCAACCACATCCACCGCGATTCCAACATCAACGACGGCAACTCCCACATCAACGACTAGTAGTCCAACAACATCCACAGCGATTCCAACATCAACGACGGCAGCTCCCACATCAACGACGGCAGCTTCCACATCAACGACAGCAACATCGACAGCGAATCCAACATCAACGACGGCAGCTTCCACATCAACGACAGAAAGTCAAACAACATCCACAGCGATTCCAACATCAACGACCGCAGCTTCCACATCAACGACAGAAAGTCAAACAACATCCACAGCGATTCCAACATCAACGACGGCAGCTCCCACATCAACAACATCGACAGCGATTCCAACATCAACGACGCCAGCTGCCACATCAACGACAGAAAGTCCAACAACATCCACAGCGATTCCAACATCAACGACGACAGATGCCACATCAACGACAAGCAGTCAAACAACATCCACAGCGATTCCAACATCAACGACGGCAGCTTCCACATCAACGACAGCAACATCGACAGCGAATCCAACATCAACGACTTCAGCTGCCACATCAACGACAGAAAGTCCAACAACATCCACAGCGAATCCAACATCAACGACGGCAGCTGCCACATCAACGACTAGTAGTCCAACAACATCGACAGCGATTCCAACATCATCTACGGCAGCTCCCACATCAACGACAGAAAGTCAAACAACATCCACAGCGATTCCAACATCAACGACGGCAGCTTCCACATCAACGACAGCAACATCGACAGCAATTCCAACATCAACGACTGCAGTTCCCACATCAACGACAGAAAGTCAAACAACATCCACAGCGATTCCAACATCAACGACGGCAGCTTCCACATCAACGACAGCAACATCGACAGCGAATCCAACATCAACGACTTCAGCTGCCACATCAACGACAGAAAGTCAAACAACATCCACAGCGATTCCAACATCAACGACGGCAGCTCCCACATCAACGACTAGTAGTCCAACAACATCGACAGCGATTCCAACATCAACGACGGCAGCTCCCACACCAACGACAGAAAGTCCAACAACATCCACAGCGATTCCAACCTCAACGACGGCAGCTTCCACAACAACGACAGCAACATCGCCAGCAATTCCAACATCAACGACTGCAGTTCCCACATCAACGACAGAAAGTGAAACAACATCCACAGCGATTCCAACCTCAACGACGGCAGCTTCCACAACAACGACAGCAACATCGCCAGCAATTCCAACATCAACGACTGCAGTTCCCACATCAACGACAGAAAGTGTAACAACATCCACAGCGATTCCAACCTCAACGACGGCAGCTTCCACAACAACGACACCAACATCGACAGCAATTCCAACATCAACGACTGCAGCTGCCACACAAACGACAGAAAGTCCAACAACATCCACAGCGATTCCAACCTCAACGACGGCAATTCCCACATCAACGACTAGTAGTCCAACAACATCGACAGCGATTCCAACATCAACGACGGCAGCTGCCACATCAACGACAGAAAGTCCAACAACATCCACAGCGATTCCAACATCAACGACGGCAATTCCCACATCAACGACTAGTAGTTCAACAACATCGACAGCGAATCCAACAGCAACGACGCCAGCTGCCACATCAACGACAGAAAGTCCAACAACATCCACAGCGATTCCAACATCAACGACGGCAGCTGCCACATCAACGACAGAAAGTCCAACAACATCGACAGCGATTCCAACATCAACGATGGCAACTGCCACATCAACGACAGGAAGTCCAACAACATCCACAGCTATTCCAACATCAACGACGGCAGCTCCCACATCAACGACAGACAGTTTACTTTGCGTACAGTATCCCCAACTTCCAATTTGTCAAAGTGCGAAAGCGACACATTTTGGAGAGACGGTATCGAAAACCCAAACATTTTCGGAAATCTCTGAGTCAGGCACTGTTTTCAAGCCAGATCAACAGTTATTGATCACCTCACAACCTCAGTCTGTGACATCGCTTTGTTTCTTTTATCCCCGCCTGTGCTCAAAACCAGAGGAAGCTCAATTTGTGCGTCTTGCTGACAAAAATGGAAAACCCTTACTGTTGATATCGTCAGTCGAAGGAAGATCTAATAACCAGTATCAACCTTCCTTGTGGCGAGCAATGAGAAAAGCCAAAAGACAACACAACAATTAGTGTATGCTTACATTTATCTACATTTTTCTTCGATCTTTTATAAAATACATTTCAAAATAATGCATTTTTTTTATTCAATATTTAAAAATGACAGCAATAATCAATGCTCAAGGGTTAATTAATATATTATGACAGAACACATATGTCACGGTTTCTTTTACTTACTCAAGGTTAAGTCGGTAAGTCAGCAGTAGAAAATAACTGACCAGGAGGAGCAAGCAGTAAAGCATCGAGACCCCATCTAGAAAGTGCTTTACTGGCGATATGACAGAGAAAGAGCTAAGCTTTGTCTATTTGCGAACAAATAGCAAGTTAATTTGACAATTCTACAGTTTACAAAACTCTTGGGTCGCTGCTGGCCGTGGGGCATCATCAGTGGTTTTATTATCTACCTGTGATATGTCTATAAAAACGCTTTTTGGACGGTTCTGTAGGTTTAGTTTTCATTTCGGCATTTAGTCGATCAAATCAAAACGGCAATGATACTGAAGCACACGGTTCTTCTGTTACTACTGTCAATCGCGGTGAGGAGCGAACAGCCAGAGGAATCCTTAAGATTAAACGTGCCTCTGTGGGATGTCGGTGAACTTTACTCTTGTATTTCGAATGCTTTTGGAGCAGCCAGCTCCACGCCAGCGCCGCAGGTTGTGAATTCAGCTGCCGCCACTCCTTGGGGCGACTACTACAATGCGCTCCTGCAAGAATACTATAACAAAAAGCAAGGACTATACGCTGCGAATTCAGCAAGCGAAGTAATACCAGTGGAGCCAGTGCCCTTGCCAATACCTGTTCCAGTGCCCCTTCCCAGACCTCCGCGTCCGCTGCGGCCTTTAAGGCCTCAGAGACCGACGCGACCATGGCCCAGACCAACGCAAAGGCCCACGAGAAGAAGCACCACAACCAGGCGGCCAACAACAACCACTATAAGGACAACTACAACATCCTCTCCAATGTCCTCTTCGTCCACGAGTACTTCGACCCCTAGTATTTCAACAACCACCGAGGCACCTAATAGCACGACAATTGAACCAACTACCAATTCTACAGAGTCCTCAACCACTGGAGGATCCTCAACAACAGGAGTAATATCTATAACGGGAGGATCGTCGACTATAGTTTCGAGTTCTAAATATTTACCAATCAGTAGAAGCCCTACGGTGCTCAGTTTGGAAGGATCTTCTCCTGGCGAGCTCCGACCTGAACGGAAACTTACAGTGCAGTCGCCACCCCAGTCCATGTCTTCGCTATGCCACAACTATCCACGGCTCTGTGCGAAGCCCGAGGAAGCGCAGTATGTCCGGCTAACAGATGGATTTGGAAAACCCATGCTCCTCATATTACCTGGAGCAGTCGAGGAGCAACCTCTGCCCATTGTCCGCCCAATAAACTCGATGCAGCGTCCGTTTAGATCACGGCCGTACCGCCGAAAGAATCCATCTAGGAGTCGATACGTTTACCGATTAATCAAAAACAGAAACAAGCAACGTCTATAGAACCCATAAACTTAAGCAGCTATGATTCAATAATTACACTTATTTTTAAATTATATCCACATTAAAGAAAACTATTGTACTTAAAGTTATATTATCCATAAAGTTATATTATCCAAAAATAAAATGACACTCAATCAAGTATTATAATGACTACCCATATGGTATCAAAAAATTTGCACATTCGATGACTGTGACGATTCGAGTTTATGATTTGTTGTGAGTTTTCGTGCGGCGTGATCGTTTTATTCTGTGGGCTTTTGTTTCCTTTCCGATTCAAGATTAATAAACAGCAGATTTCGCTCAATCTGATTTAATTAAATGGCAATCTATTGCATATATAAAGACGTTAACGGAAGCTGGGTTTCAGTCCGTTTTTATACTAGGAGCATGTTGCTACTGCGGAATGCGATTTTGGGGCTCGTCGCAGCTGGATTGAGTTTCTTTTTCGCCGCCTCCACTGCGACGCAGGTTGAGGTCCGAATACCCGTGTGGAATGTTAAAAATATCATCAGGCAAGTGTCCGGTTATGTCGATGGACAAGAGAGCAATAAACGGAAGAGGGTTCGTCCCGATAAGGAGGAGCACGGGCTACCGCCTTATGGATACTACGTTCCCCCCTTGCTACCTTACTACCCCCATCCTGTCTTCCCACCACCAAAAGGGCCGCCTACCATTCCACCAACTAGGCCGCCAACTAAGCCACCAACTGATCCTCCTCCGACTAAGCCCACACCATTTCCGACGCGTCCCACTGAAGAGACATTTAGGTCAGATCCCTCAATCTGTATACTCCATCCACACCTGACGGCCTGTGAAGCAGCTAATGAAATAAGTGAAAATGGCGACATGGGGAATGTGGATTCGGTCAACAACCCACCGAAGCTAACGATTGTTTCAAAGCCCCACTCCGTGGGATCCATTTGTGATCATTTTCCCCAGCTCTGCACGAAGCCCGATGAAGCGCAGTTCGTAAAGCTGTCTGATACCAATGGAAAGCCATGGCTTTTGATATCGGGTCTTCCCGAAGAGTGATAGAGCTATTGCTGAAGATCTATAATAAAAATGTTTTATGGTTCTATTAATAAAATAGTTTATGGAAACCATTAATTTAAATAAGTTCTAAATTATATTTTCCTTATTATTATAAATATAACCAGATTTTCTTCGAGGTGTAATATTTTATCGAAGACATTAAGATATGTTTGATGATTATCAAGAAAGGGACACGATCTCATTAATTATATGATTAAGCCAAAAGCGTGTTTGTGCTTATAACTTATTACTGTTCTAGTTGAGAACAGCTCTCTTAATATATTGAACACATAAAGATATCAATAATGTTTTCATCAAGCAAAGATCGAATGAGCGTCAGTCTAAAGATGTGTTTGGTGATTGACCGATTTAAGGTTGAGTTTTTAGTTTGTTGCCCTTAGTTTTCATTGCGATTAATATTGATAATTATTTTTATTGACAACCCATGGAATATATAAAGGCGTTCGCGATCACCAGGGGACAGTCAAGCATTTATCTGGAAGTATGCAACTTCTTAGAACAGCTATTATCTGGGTCTGGCTCGCCGTTGCTGGACCCAACTGTTTCCTTTACCTCGCCACTGGCCATCAGGTCCAAGTTCGGATACCCTTCTGGGATGTGGGAGGCGTAATCAAGCAAGTAACTGGTTACATGACAGGACAGGAGACAGGACATCCTCCGAAGAAGAAGGAACGTCCTCATCGTGAAGAGTATTGGCCTCACTATGGATACTACGATCCGGCTCACATGTATCCGCCTTATTACTACCCATACCCGCCATATCCACCACCAACATATCCGCCAATGCCAACCAAAGGACCCACAAACCCTCCAACAACCAAGAAGCCAACAGAGCCGACTACGAATAAACCCACTGAGATGACTACAAATCCTTCCACTGGGATGACAACCGTAACGACGACAGGAAGACCTGTCACAACAACGGTGCCTCCTGTCCAAACAACCGAAAGGCCTACAACTGTGACCACCACAACCGAGGCACCGAATGAAGAAACCACGACAAACCCACCTGCGCGGGATCTCTGTCGAATCTATCCCCTTCTTCCAGAGTGCCGGGACATCAAGTCAGCGCACCTGACGAAGAAGAAGCAGTCGGGCAACGTGCTCCAGCAGGATCAAAAGCTGTCCATTAGGACCGAGCCGCATCCAGTCACCTCTCTCTGCTTCTATTATCCTCGACTGTGTATGAAACCGGAGGAAGCCCAGTTCGTGAGCTTGTCAGACGAGAATGGCAGACCTTTGGTGTTGATATCGCCAGCCGACAAGAAGTCTGTCAACTCCAAAGGCTAATCCTTATTGCGCATATTGTTAAAGGATTTCTTGCTGATCATCATCCAATTATATTTGAAGTATGTTTCATGAATTAATAAAAAGCTAATGAAAAAGCGAATTTTCTACTAAAAACCATTAAATACTTATTTTAAAAAAATTAAACTGTATTTTCCAAACAGAAGAGAGATCAGACTTTTATCAAAACACACCAGATGGCGAAATGTTTTGATCTGCTCCGAGACACACCCACTTATTAGATAATTTATATGAAGAATGTGTCGTGAATACTTTTTGCGAATGCTATAATAGAATCAAATCAGATCTCACTTTTTGGCAATTTGAAACACTAATGGGAACAAGTTCGAGGATGCTGATCTGCATTGCTTATTGGACTTTCTCCCGTTGTCTTCTTTTTAACGACCATTCTATTGTAGCGAATTTCGCATCCATTTAATAGGCATAGAATATATAAAGGTGTCAATAGAGTGTGGGCCTTAGTTCGTCACAAGACAAGGAGCATGTTGCTGCTATACAAATCTTTGTTTTCGCTTTTGATAGCTGGACCCAGCTGGTTAGCACTGCTCTCAAGCGGACATGAGATACAAGTCAGAATACCTGTGTGGAATGTGGGAAATATTTTCTCGAACTTTGCCAAGAGTCCAACGCCTTCAACTAGAAGACCTACAAGGCCTCCGACAAGATATACAAGGCCTACAACAACCACAACATCTAAGAAACCCACAACAAGGCCGACAAATCCAAACGATGATATCTGTGCTATTTATCCACAACTTCCGGCGTGTCAAGAGGAAGTAACACCAGCACCTTCAATTTGCGATATCTATCCCCAACTCCCTTTGTGTCAAGAGGAAACAAATACGCCGCAACCTTCAATTTGCGACACTTATCCCCAACTTCCCGCATGCCAAGAGGGGGACATTAGGAGCTCCAAAGTCAGTGATGTCGGATCCTCTCGGTGGAATACTGATCCCAATTTCTGCCTGTACTATCCAAATTTGTGTTCAGGTCCCGAGGAATCGCCTTTCATTGCTCTTGTCGACGGCCAGGGACGATCCCAGCTATTGAATTTACCAGGAGAGCGAGGAAAGGAGGTGCAGGAGTCAAGAATTTCTAGCAGTAAATGGCTGGGACCCACACGAAGACCAGCTTGGCAAAGGCAGTCCAAAAAAGATACTTTGCAGAGCAATAAAGACAAGTAGAAATAAAGATTCAAGAACAAGTCGATCTCTTTATCTGACGTCCAAAAGACCCGATTATTACAAAGCTTTGGAATGTCTCAGCAGCAATTCGTTTGACATGACAAAAGATGAGAGATGACAGCAGCACCCGGGTCGGGTCTATTTAGGTAAACTGGTTTCAGTTGCCCCACTCCACTGTCTCATCTAGCCCAGCGAACAGTCCAAGTTCAGCTCCATGAGGAGGTGGTAGGTGAAGTTGAAATGAGCTCCGTCCAAGGCTTTCGAGCTTCTCCGTGGCAAGTAGTTTTTACGATCTGTCTCGCGGCTCAGTTGTGCACAGGGAGCCCAGTGATCCACGATGGAGTACTGCAGGACCTGAAGGAGCTGGACTTAAGCCAGGCCAAGCTCGTCGCAGATAACTCCACCCTCAAGTGCAGTCTGACCCCGAATCTCTGCGACTGGCACCACTGTACGAGGGGCACTCCTTTACAGCTCCACTTCAACCAGTTGTACAAGGAACCGAAGCTCAAAAAACCACAGTTCCCGTTCAAGAAACCTTCGGATTGACACCTCCAGAAGCCGGACCGCAGCTTTTCATTGTGGCCGAGGTGGAGCCCAAGCCGAAAAGGGAAGTGCGACGCAAAAGAAAGCTGGCGCGACGAACCCCTTTTAGCTACTCGAGTAAACATAGATTTATCTTGCTAGTGCTGCACTAAGAGGCTCAATAAATAACCGAAAGGAAAATAGTACAATTTAATCATTTATATTATTATCTCCCATTAAGACCTATCCATCAGCTGGGGGAGATTAATTCCGGCTGACTCACTGCCAGTCTGTGAAATACATTCCGCAGCCATAAACAAAATTCTCAGCTCATTAATGTCGGCTGGATTCACGCTTTACCTGCCGTGACCCGTTCTGGCCGAGGATAGAAGCCGTCCGACCACTTTCAACTTTAACCTGCTATGCCCGGGGTCTGGGCCCGGGTCTAATGCCCATTAAGCTGTCTATAAGAATTTTATTTGGCGTGAAGCACGAGCCGACGGGGCTCTCGCATTCTCTATTTGTTTATTCAAATATTAATAGATGGCTTTTTAAGTGCCCAGCCGCGTTATTGTTTCTGATTCGGGGGGCATTTAATTAAGTCATCTTTGTTGTCACAGCATCCCGCACCGAAACGAGACTTTGATGACTGTACTATTAGGATAAAGCTGATTAATGGGGGCGGGGAACTAAAGCGAAAGTAAAAGTCCCCAAGGAGGCGCTTATTTTGAACAAACATTTTGGCATGAATAAAGTCGCAGACAGCTTAAACTCCATTAGCGTTTTAATCAATCTAAATTTTCCGTTTTATTGCAAATTACTATGACCATAAGACACCAATCGAACCCAATCACATCCCCGACTTACTAGCTATTTGATCAGTACACAAAGTCGGGTCCCGGCGGAAATTCAATTCAACGCCTGGCCGGACCCTTGGAAAACCCTAACCCCGGAACCCCAAAGACCACGTCCCTACTATCTCGTTGGCTTCACACATCATCCGTGGCGCGGTCGTCGTCGACATCGTCGGCGATGGTGTCATAAATCGTATTCAAAAATTTTCTAATTTCCGCATACGGGAGAATCTGCCACCAATTTGTCGTAGTTTCAATTTCCTCCTCCATTACTCCAGCGCTGCCAGGACGTCTCTGGGAGCCCTGACGACGCTTATCCTTTCCCTTACCCTTGCCCTTCGTTTTGGTCCTGCTCCGCTTCGTTGTTAAGGGACGATGCGTGCTGATTTCCGGTGATTGTGTTTCCAATTCCTTCGCCGGCTGCTTGACATTCGATGGACCTGATGTTGGTGCCAGGATGGGGTTAGCAGCAGCAGGAGCAGGAGCAGGAACATGAAGTGGAATAGGAACTGGCGTAGTGACAGCCTGGTTTGCTGTCATCTTTGTATCAGTTTCATTGGAAGTCCTCTCTCCTGTTGGCGTTGGCTTGCGCCTGGTCTTTGGACGAGTGGGGCGCGCCCTGGTTTCGTCCTTCTTTTTCTTGCCGGACTGAGCCTTTGTGCTCGTGTCACCGGCATTCTCCGCTGTCGGCTGGCTGACAAGCTGTTGCATTCCTGTCGATGCCATATCGATAATTGTCCCACTCGGGGCCATGGTTTTCTTCACACTTGTCAGGGATTCCCCTGCAGGCACTGTCACGGGGGCTTTAGTGGGAGAAGTTGGAGAAGGAGCTGGAGAAGAAGCAGGAGAAGGAGCAGGAGAAGGAGCAGGAGTAGGGGCCAAGGTAGTGGGATCTACTTTTCCGATTTCATCCCCTTGTTGCACGATTTCTGTTCCTCCTGCATTGTTCTCGTCCAGCTCCGGCAGTGTCAGCTTCACTTTCAACGGCTGCTGCTGCTGGTGCTGGCTCGGGGCCATAACTTCTTCGGCGACTGGTTTATGTTCATGACCAACGGTCAGGGTATTCAATTGCACTATCTTCTTGACCCCTATATTTTGCACATGGAACTCGTTCGAGTATAAATTCTCCCGTGCGTGCGGACCCGAGTTCATTTGCAGCGGCATTAATTGCATGTTTATAGCCTGGTCCTCAATTGTTTTCTTCTCTGGCTGTGCCGAAGGCAGGACCTCCGTGTCCTCGTCGAGGTTTCGGTAGTGGGACCTCTGCTCGGGGGATCGGCGACTGTGCTGGGCGATCTGCTGCAGCAGGTGCCCCATCGGAGGTGGATCCTGCAGCAGGGCCTGGCGCCGGGCCAGGTTCATCCGGGGCTTGTTGTACGCATAGATGTCCACGTTGAAGACCCCGTGGGCGGGGGCACGGCGCCAGTGCTTGGCAGGCGTGGCTAAAGATGGTACATATGTCAGAGTACTCACTGTACTTTCGCTAGAACGGCAAGGCAGACTCACCTCTGGCCGCAAGGGCACAAGAATGGACTAGCAACAGCAGCAGTGGCAGTCTCATGACGGCTAATACATATTTTAGGCGTTGGCTCCGGCTACGACTAAACCGATTTTCGGCCACTCGACCAATTTTATGGCCATCCAATTTGGGTCACTCCGCAACTAATTTGCATTGACGATTCATGTTCGGCAATGTTCTGGGAATGTGAAAACACAGTGGACCCCCGAAGCTCTCCCCGATTAAGATCGAACATGCTACGGACATGGAATCTCGTCGAGGTGCCGGTGCTCCACTGTCTGTCCCCGGGAACTGGTTTCCCCGAATCGATTCCGAGCAACGGCACTTTTGGCATTTTGCTGACAAACAATGCTTTACTTTCGGCCCTACCAATGGCCATGTTAATGCCGGGCCATAAAATATTATTGTGTTGCCACCTCGGCCGAGCCTTGGCCAAATTCTGTGTGTTTTGGATGCTTGGCCAAAAGCAGCGAAAGTTGAAAGTTGTGCTTAGCATTACAATGGCCAGCTAATGGAAAGTAATTGCCTAGAAATATCAGAGAATGCGAAAGACAAGCCCTGATTAAAGTGTTCTTGTGATCTCGCATGGGACTGAAATTAAATAAAAAGTAGAATATTTGCAAAGCTTAAATTGATGCTAAACAAGTTAGTTAAGGGTCGGAAATAAAATTAAATAGGGGATAAAGGGCAAGGGTAATCTCTATATTTCCAGAGCACTACACCGAATAAATATCTTTGATATTTGCTGTACTCAATATAAAATAAGTTAATTAATTATTTATATTCAATATGGGTTAATTACCCCATCACAGGGACATTGCAATACGAAAATCCAATCGAAAAACTGATTTATCTTAAAGAGCTTGTCAAAAGCAGTTGACCAAGAGTCAGCAGGCAGCAAACAAACAGCGAACAAACAGAAGCACTGACAGTTTCCACTCGGAGCACTTAAGATAACTTGGAAACGAGTCGAGGAGACCAGTCACTCCGGCGTCCGGACGGATCGGGGACGCCGAGGACTGGGTTGAGCTGAGCTGATGATGTCCACCAGCAGTGGCAGATTTATGAAAACTGTTGACATTTAGTCCTTCGAACCGTAAACTCTGAGCGGACTCAAGGCAGCGGAATTTCCATTCGAACAATGCAGGCCGCAGTGCACGGGCATAATGCAAAAGGAATCGCTGGAATCGGAGGAGAGCAAAAAGACCAGCCGGCAGGCAGGCAGGCAGGCTGGCTGCCAGGGAAATGTGAAAAAAGCCAGATGACAGCAGCGAGAGCGGACAAAGGCAATTGTGCTGGCATGTGAAGGAAGTCGGACTACGAGAGGAAAAAACTGTGAAATAGGAAAAAAATTATAAAATCGTTAGGCAGCTCCTATTCCATCTTTGATACGCTGTGGAAAAATTGGTTCTACGATTTATGAAGTCTAAATAAAGTCTGATTTTTCAAGCCATTTAAAAAGGATGTGGTCCCTTAATCCCTTAATCAAAAAACTGTAGTTTTAATACATTTAATTTTTAAATAGGAAAAATGTTAACTTATTTATTTTGAGTGCAAAACTCTTATAGGTTTTTTCATCGCACTGTGGTCCAGATGCAATTGGAGTGTCTTCAAATATTATGTAAATACCTTCCAAAATAAGGGACTGATGCGTTAATGCTATTCCACAGACGAGGGTCCTTATAAAAGGGATAAAGTCAAAAACAAATTGCTGCAATGGACGACGGCATTGAAGTCAAGGATGGAAGCAATTACAATAACTTCGATCCGAGAATTGAAGTGGCTCTCTCTTCATTCGTCATTCGAGTTGAGGGCTTGGGAAAGACGTTGACATATCCGCTGACGTTGAAATGGCTTCCATTGGACACTTGCACTGCGGATGCGGATGTGGATGCGAATGTCAATGCGGAGCTGGCCTATGCAAATAAAAACAAGGAGAGGCCGGCCGATTTAAGAGGAAAAGGAGCAAGGACGAAGAGTCGTTTGTAGATTGCAAGTGCACTAGCGAAACAATGCGTCAAAAAGCATACTTAGTTACACTAAAAAATAATTGGGAAATATATATGTATATAAAATAAATGCATCAAAAAATAAAGGCAAAGATCAAAACAATCATAAATAACTTAAAAATGTATTTTTCAGTTTGGAAAGCTATTTTGTGTTGATTTTTACTAGGACAATAAATCTGAGCATTAAGTTTGCAAATGTAAAATAATAATATTCTTTGTTACCCTTAGAAAGTTTTAAAAAATTAAGTAAAAACTTGTTTTCTGTTTGACATGGCTAGATTGACTGCGCTATTGATGCTAATTAAAAATATATATATGATTTTTCAGGGTCGTAAATCACTTTCTCACTGCATTGCAAATTTCTGACTAAGGTTGAATTTTTCCTGTACTTCCTTTTTATGTAATTTAAGCAATTTATTATCAATAAAAGTCAAATTAATAGAATATTTAAGTTATTTTTTCTTGTTTAAATTCTTTATTTTGAGTGTATCTAGAGATAGGAAAAAGGTAGACAGAGGGAGAAGGCAATCGAGCGAATGCTGTCGTCGACGTCTTAATTAAGCAGCCCAAACAGCAACAACAATTAGCCGTGCTGCAACTCAAGCGATGTTGATTGTTATTGTTGCAGACTACTGAGTGGTCGAAAGAGATGGCAGGATAAGCAATGACAGAGAGAAAGAGAATGATAAAGAGTAAGAGAGAGAGCCAGAAAAAAGAGGGCGGTACAACTGCACTGCTTGCACTTGCGGTCGGGTTGCCAGGAGGCTTATTCCATGATTAATTCAATTGAAATTTCAGCAGGGAAATTGCA
>VNJS01001595.1:0-48891 GCA_008042575.1 Drosophila watanabei | reverse complement strand
CCTTGGGCTTCTCAGCTGTCACTTTACCTTAACTTCCTCGTCGTCGTCGTCGTCGTCGTCGTCGTCGTCGTACCATCGATGCTTATCAGGTGATGATGCCTTAAAGCCACTTCGAAATAAACCGTCAACAGCGCCAACTCGTAAATAATTCTGCGATAAGGTGCTGGCGAAACCGTAACCCCATCTATAACCGCCCAAAACTTTATAGTTTGTTTTTCTTCTGCCACGAAGGTCGTCGCTTCCCTGGCTCACAGAGAATTATGCAATTTTCGCTCGCACTCAATTTCACTTATTGTTTTTAGTTTTAGCCCCTCCGCCGAAGACTCCCCTGCCTCCTCTTCTTGCTCTCCCATTCTTTGGGCATTACTTATTGTAAATTGACACAAATGAATTCAATTGAATTGCTGCCGCAGCAGCAGCAGAAGCAGCAGCAACAATTCGTTTTTGGCCCTGTTGCCAGGCAGCGGAGACTGTGCTCATTCTCCTTTGTTTTCTATATATTGTCTTGAGTTCCCACAACCCCTTCTTCTGCCTGCTCCTTCAGTGATCCAACGCTTGAGTAGATTACTTATCAATTCCATTGGAGCAACGACGGACGGGGGCAGTAAAAGAGCTGGGAACAAGCTTTGTAATGAGAGAGCAGCTCGTTAAATCGCATACGGGTCAGTTCAATCAATAAAGTCCCACATAGCTCGCGTTACGCATACGCCTCGTGCGCCAGAAAAAAATGAATGGTCTGCTTTTAGCGCCTCATCCTGCCGTTTTTTTCATTTTTTCCTTAACATGCAATTTCTGGGCTTATTAAGGCGGCAAAAAATAACACATTCGTCCTTGAAATTGCGTTCATGGCCATCTAATTAAGCTAAAGCACGATAAGCGTTTATTTTTGGTTTAATATCTGACTGAGAATTGTGGCTTTTACCAGCAGTATTTATAGTTTAATAACGTAAATAAAATGAAAATACTTTTTATAGATAGCTATTAAATTTGAGCAATTACTTACCTTACATAATAAATCAGTTATAAAGAAATTATTTGCTTTATAAGTAATTATTCCCATGGGAAATACAAAGAAGTTCCGATGACATTTTCACACTATCTATACATGTCATAAATGCATACTGAGCAGTATTCTTCATACTTGCTTCTTTGTTCTCCAAAATAAACTTTAACCGCCGCTCTTTGGTTTGGTTTTTATTATTATATACATACGTACATATATGTATTTATGACTCAGTTCATCAGACTGATTAACAACTAATCAACAAACTGAATAATGTCAGGGAGAAGGAGGAGGGGGCATAGGCATAGAATTACAATGTGATACATTTAATTGTTGATAATGCGTGATAATTTCTTTGTTTGTCATTTTGTTTTGAAGCGAAGAAAACTGGAATGCTTGTCGATTAAGCGTTGTGTGTGAAGACTGTATATAAAAATATCCAAAGCGGATTTTTTTTTATTAAATATATCAAATTTTGAATTTGTAGTTTGTCTACTTATCGTATTTACAAGTATTTGTTGCCTTAAATTTTATTTTTAGTCATGGAAAACTAGTATCACACTTCAAGCTATTCTCTAACCTTACAAATATTTAGATCTCTCCAGATTATATTGAAAAATATTTATTTATCTCTAAAGCGTAGGCTTTTTCGAATCTATACAGTGATAATTGGCTTGTGGTTTTGAGCTTTTCATACATTTGAAAGCCAAGAAAGTGGGATTGTTTTTGCTTTCAACTGTTGATTCTCTCAATTAAATCGAGGGGGCCATATCGTGTTTACAATTTGTAGCTCTCTCGGAACGAATCGAAGCTCAATAAGCATAAATTACTCATAGACCGGCGGGTTCTTCCCCCCCTTTCGATTTCTGTTGCTAACTAATAAAAAATTGAATAAAATCGCGCGTTCAATAACAGCAACAAATGAATAGCCGACAGAGAGGGGAATGAATGCCCGTCAGTGACCCATTTCTATTTGGATGATGATTTTGAGTATCCGAATCAATTGAAGAAACGGGGAAACAATTACAAAATCTCACTTAATATCTGAAATTCTATATATAAACCAGCAATTGTGTGTGTGTATATATGGTTTAATGAAGTGCAATTCGAGAATGGAAAACAAATTCATTTGAATTAATGAAGCTTGGCGGCTGAATTGTTATACTGATTCTAGCCGTATAACAGATGAAACCGAAAGCGGAATTATCAAGTTGAGTGGGTTTTCAGTTTGGAAAACAAGGGGGTTAAGAAGGGGGCATTGAAATTGAGTCTATTCTAATGGATTGACATTGTTGTTACCGCCTCCTCCTCCTCCCCTCCCCCGTTGATTTTTCATTTATCACATGGAACGCAGAATAACAAATGGAAATTAAGTACAGTCCCGTCGTCCGCTTCGTTTAGTTATTATTGTTACCGTGTTCGTGCCTGACAGTTTCCTTGTTTGCTTTGTTGTTGATGTTGTTGCTGCTGCTGCTGCAGTCAACTTATTGCAATGTACCTGTGCACTCATGTCTGTAATTATCCATCCAACCTTGTGACACTGCCGTCTCTCTCTGTCGAATCGTTATGGCAACACGTTCGAAAAGCTGTTGTTATTGCACCCGAACTGACACCCTGGCACAGATTCGCCTTACCCCCATTATTTCTGTTATTCGCAACTATTTTTAATGCATTAATCTCCGTACTTCGGACAAATTTCCATACAATATTTGCACTCGATCTGCTCGATTTCCACTATACTCTCTCGTATATATTTATTGAATAATACACACAGCACACCACACACTTAGTTCTCGGCTTGTTAGTCGCTAATTGAAATTAATTAGCACGCTCGGAATTCCTGAGGGGAGTTCGGAATCCAGCGGGCAGGTAAAGGGAGCTGCTACCCTCATGTTTTATCCCATTGTCATATGATGAGCTTAAGCGGGGATTTGGGCCTGCGGCGGCGGGTACTATGGATACCCGATAAGTGGGCGTTTAGCACCGCCTCCCAATTGCCGAATGACGGAGAAAAAAAAGAGAAAAGAACATTGCACGCCCCGCTTCGAGAGCACTTAGTTAGTGCCTCGCCGCTAATTCGCCGCCAAACACAAACCCTTGTGAGGCGTCCGAATGATATTGTTTAAATATATTCGATATGCCTCCAGTTTTAGCACATTTAAAATCTCGAATAGATATTAATAATTATGATAGCAGCAAGCACAGGGTGCCCTGCGAAAGCTGTCGTGGGATTTGGGTTTGAAAAATTCCCCGTTTTATTTTTGTTTTAAGGAGAACTCTCTCTGGGGTGAAATTTGTGGTCTTTGAAGAGGACCTGATAAAGGTATGTACGGAACACATTCCTAGAAGATTTTGATTTGGAATAGGAACTACTTTATATACAAAATTCATGATTGAGTATAATTTTGTCACTTTTAAATAAATGCAATATCTACACTCTTACTTAAAAGCTTATAGATATCCTACAGTAGAAATTCAAAAAATCCCAGCAGATAATGTTGAGTTATATTATCGAATAGTGTTTATTTATTAATTTTTATTTTGAAAGAAACAAGTCTATAATCATTATATAAACTCAGACACAATTGCAATATTTATCCACAATCCATATTCGAATAATTTCCCAAGCTCTCTTTGTATAATTAATTAAAGGAGCGATCTGTTTGCATTGAATCTGGGATGGGAAGAGATCACATGCGCTTTGTTGGGTTAACCCTGTTCCGGCAGTTAGCCTCCACATGGAGCTCTTCTTATCGTGGCGGGCAGGGCCGTCGCTTTTATCTCGTGCCCCATATCAGGGTCTCGAGTGCGAAGTTCAAACACCTAGCAACAACAGGCCAATCGAATTGTGATTTAATAACAATTTGCCCCGTAAATAAAGTCGAACTGCTACTCTCTCTCACTCACTCTGTCGGGGTGCTTTTGCCCCGTGGAGTACTTCAGTTTTGACATGGATTAGTTATGTTTTCTATTTGCACTGATAGCCGGCAATCGATGGTCCGCTTATCAGCGCAAATATAGCCGAGGGAAGCGGACACGAGAACAATGCCGGCGGCAGTTATGGGACTATCTATCTAACCACACATATCCCTGATCGAAAAGGGGGGCAAATATATGGTTAGCTCTCTTTGTTTTAGTTAGACGGGTTCACTGCTTAGATATGCAGATTGATTGGAGATATATTAGAGCAGAGTTTAGTCGTATTTGCCCTGAATTTCCCCCTTCCCTTCTAAACAATAACAAATCAATTGAGGCTTCTGCTTTCATTAATTGTCTGCGGCTTCCAAAAATTCCATTTTGCTGCTGCGGTCGCCTGCCCTCATCATTGCCAGAAGCCGCAACATTCCGAGGCAGCTCGTTGAAGTTATTATCATTTAGCATTTCAATTGGCATCAATTATGATATTGTAAATTAGTTTGCAAGCGGCAATTGAATTTCTTTACATATATCCCAGGGGCTCTGCTCATTTAAGGTCCGGAATAAAAGCTTTTATTGATCGTTTCTTTACTTTCTGGCTCTCTTTTTGCAGTGGACAAGAATTGTATAAACAACAACAACGAGGTTGTGGCCTTGGATGAGAAATTGGCCAGCGAGAAGCAGCAGCAGCAACTGGACTTGGAGTTCCATCAGCAGCAGCAACAGCAACTGCAAGAACAGCAACAGAAGCTGCATCAACAGGAACAACAACAGCTGCAGCAGCCTCAACAGCAACAGCAGCAGCAGTCTCTGCAGCACCAGCCAAAACAGCAGCAGCAGCAGCAACATCATCAATTGCCGCAGCAAATCGAACCACAGCTAACCAAAGTCCAAAACCTGGTAGTAGCAACAGTGGCACCTCAACTTCAGCAACCACCACATCATCATCACCAGCAGCAGCAGCCTGCACCGCAGCAACACCAGCAGCAGCAAACATCACCTGTGGTGGTGCCGCCTCAGCAGCAGCAGCAACAGCAGCAGCAGCAGACCAGCTACCATGAGCAGCACCAGCCGCATCAGGCATCCCAGCAGCAGCAGCAACAGCATCAGCAATCGCAGCCACAGCGTAAGCCGCCGCAGCAATATAATCAATCACAGCAGCAACAGGTGCGTCGCAAGTACTCAACGGAGTACAATCACCATCATCATCAGCACGGAAGCAGTGATACCGGAATCCAGACGACCAAGACAATGTCCTGGACGAATTCTGCTCAGCACAAGAAGTCGACGCAATCGGTTTCGGTCACCGCCTCGCCCAACAATGTAAACAATGGACCGGGAGTGGGAGTCGGAGTTGGAAGTGGTCAGAAAGTCAACAACTACAGTCACACAACCAAGACGTTTACCAATCAGCAACACTACCAGCAACATCAGCATCAGCACCAGCATCAGCAACAGCAGCAGCAGCACTATCAGAACCAAAACAACTACAACAACAGCGCCGGCAGCAGCAGCAATAACAGCAGCACCTCCAGCAACAGCAGCGGCAATCAGCCGCAGGTGCGCACCTATGGCACTATGAAGGTGCCCTCCTCGCCGGTGGCCAGCACGGCGCCAACGCTGGAGCGGAAGAACAGCCAGCAGGGGCCAGCACCAATAGCAGCAGCACCACCACAGGCTGCACATGGAGCAGCAACTCCTACAGCAACTACCTCAACGGCCAGTATCACGGCTAACCCGAATCAATTCCTGCCGGAGACGAGCAACAATAATACTGCTGCACCAATAGCTGTCCCTCAGGCACCTCAACAGGCTGTCCCGGTTGCTACACACGCAGCAGCAGCAGCGGCGCCTGCAACAGCACCAACCAAATCCTACAGCAGCTATGCGGCCAAGAAGCATCAGGCGCATGAGCCGGCAGCCTTGAGCTCCGTGGTGGCCAGCTCCAGTTCCAGTTCATCAAGCAACCAGCAGCCACTTCTGAATCTTGCCCCACCGGCGCCACCAGCATCACAGAATAGCGGCGACGGTGCGCAGTTCTCGTGGGCCAGTCTGTTTGCCAGCAATAAGCCCGTGGCCAAGGTGGCTCCCTATGATGCCAGTAAAACTGTGCAGCAGCAGCAGCAGCAGCAACCTCATCCAGTGCTCCAGCTAGCTCCGCCTCAGCCAGCTCAAGTGGCAGTCAGCGCTGCAGTCGCTGCCCCGGCAGTGCCTCAACTGGCACCACCGCAAACTCAGTCCCTGCCGACGGCTCATCAGCAATCGCAGTTTCCAGCACCGGTGGCGGCGCCCACTACTCCGCTGATCACACCCGGAACTCTGTCCTACTCGGCTGCATCTGCTCAAGCAGTGCCCGCTTCTGCGCCAAGTCCTGCTTCCGCATCCATTAAGCCCCTGAAGCCGGAACCTGTGCGTCCAGTGGCGCACCAACTCGATGAGTGGACCAATAAGTACGCCGAGTTCCTGACGCGCTGTAAGACCAACTTGTCACCGATCAGCCTGCGTCCCAGGGGTCTGACCAACAGGTCAAACTACTGCTACATCAACTCGATCCTGCAGGCTCTGCTCGGCTGCTCGCCCTTCTACAACCTGCTGCGCACCATACCCAAGCAGGCGGCGGTCTTGAGTGAGGTGAAAACACCCACAGTGAATGCCATGTAAGTTGTCAGTCATCAGGAAACGTTGCCGAAAGAGAGAGAGAGAGGGAGAAATTATAAGAAAAGGAGTCCTTAAAAGATTCTAAAAAAAATACTTATCTAATGTAAATCAAATGTTCGTAAGTGCAGACCGACCTTGTACTTAATCAACTAACAATAATATTGGCGCAAGTGCCATTATATAATCAGAATTGAACCCTTTGTTACTAGAACGAAATTCAATCGAAAGCCAGGCCACAGACCAGTCAACAGACACTTCGGCACCCATAACCAGCCGGTGTCTGTGTTACGTTCGTGGCAGATGAATAGCTACCGGCCCTGCCTTGCGTTCTCCGGTTACCTCCGTTCTGGCGGTAGCCAGGGCTAACGTTAGGGCCGGTCCACGTGCTCCGTTCTCAAGCGGAAGAGGTTTCAGCTTGAACTTTCTCAGCCATAGCGGGCACATACAATTGGATATAGAAATATTATGACTTTTTGCTCTATTCTTTCTATAATTACTTATGATATGATATATATTAATAATTTTACCGTTTCCCTTAGGATGTCTTTTATGACCAACTTTTCTTCGCTGCCCAGCGGACTGCGACTGCGTTTGAACAACAACCTGAACAAGGGAGGAGCTCAGAACAAGGGCAAGGACGAGTTTGTGGGCTCAGACCTCCAGTGCGACATGGCCTTTGAGCCGACGGAGATCTACAAGCTGTGGAATGACAGTCGCGAGGAGCATGTCGAGGGTCGTCAAGAAGATGCAGAGGAGTTCCTCGGCTATGTGCTTAACAAGCTCAACGATGAAATGCTGGAGGTGAGTACATCAAGTCATTATTAGAGACTTTTTTATAAACATTCCTCTGGTTTACAGGTGATTAAACTTATTGACAAGCCCAGCACTCAGCAGAATGGCCAGAATGAGCAGTCGGAGCCCGAGGATGGTGGCGATGTCTGGCAGGTAAGTTGATAGCTAACCACAGCCAAAAGAATGTAAGTTGTTTAAAGATTTTTCCCTCGCATCAGATGATATGCAACAACCGCAACAAGGGCAGTGTCACCCGGCAAACCGACTTTGGACGCACTCCCATCAGCGACATCTTCCGCGGAGAGCTCCGTTCTCGGCTACAGCGCGAGGGAGAGCACTCAACGGACGTGATTCAGCCCTTTTTCACGCTGCAATTGAACATTGAGGTGAGTTACGATGACAGTGTAGCCATTATTATGGAGCCACAGACAAGTCAACAGACACAGCGGCACCATTAACCAGCCGGCGTCTGTGTTACGTTCGTGGTAGATGAAATGACACCATCCCCGCCAGCGTTTTGTGGCTATCTCCGTTCTGGCGGCAGTCTCTATAAACGTTGGGGTTGGTGCACGTGCTCCACTTTTTAACTGAGTCTCCTACTTGATGGATTCTTGCCTCAGCAGTGGGCACAAACAAAGATATAAAATTTTAAAATTTCTCTGATGATGTTTTATTAATTTTGCATTCTCTCCGTTCTACAGAAAGCTGCCTCGGTTAAGGAAGCCCTGGAAATCCTGGTGGGCCGCGATCAGCTCGAGGGCGTCACTGGCAGCAAGACCAAGCAAGAGGTGGTGGCATGGCAGCAGATGACACTGGAGAAGCTGCCCGTTGTCCTGATATTGCATTTAAAGTACTTTGACTATCGCTTAGATGGTTGCACAAAGATCCTGAAGAAAGTGGAGTTCCCAGTGGAACTGAAGATCGATGCCAGTATGTTGCTGTCTATAGCTTATACCTTTACAAAATTTCTATATAAATTTCTCAAATTAATCCTTGCAGAAATCCTCGGCTCGAAGAAAACTTCGCAGAAGCAGCGGGCCTACCGACTGTTTGCTGTCGTCTATCACGACGGCAAGGAGGCCTCCAAGGGCCATTACATCACGGACGTGTTCCACACGGGCTACAGCAGCTGGCTGCGGTATGACGACAGCTCGGTGAAACCGATCGGCGAGAAGAACGTCCTCCAGCCGCACACGCCGCGGGTGCCTTACCTTTTGTACTACCGCCGCTCCGACACCCTGCCCCAGCAGCAGCAGCAGGCAACACAGCAGAGCGCCGCCTCCAACGGAGGGGCAGGAGTTGGCAGCAGCTCCTCGTCGTCGAATGCCGGGGACAAGCAGTGAAGCAGCAACAGTAGCGTTGTAAAAATACATGTTAGGATATACATATATATCATATATTTTTGTGTCAGTGCGTGTGTGAGAGAGAAAGAGTGGCTAGTGTGCGAGTCTTGGTTTTATATGCATATACATTATATACAATATATAACAGTTAGATATATTCGAACGGTATACATATATCTAAGCCCAAAGTCCAAAGCGCATGTCAATGTGTGAGTGTGTGTGCGAGCGAAGAACTTAGCTCTAAGCTAGAAACTAGATTTAAGCAACAGAAAAGAACCATTAAAACAGCAACAAAATTGGTAGGAACGAAAACTTTGTACAAAGAGCAGAAGCAGAACTAAACAGCGAGCAAATTATCATTATAACCTAGTGCTAAATCTACAAAAACCCCCAAACTTTTCCATGTGGCACAAAAACCATTATTTGTAGTAGGTGTTAGGAAGGCCCCTAGAATCTTTCTCGATACGATGTTATGACAAACGCTTAGAGCTGTAAATATATACACAAATATCAATATATCAATATATATATTGTAGTTGATGCATGCAGGCATTTAAACAAGAAACCAATAGCAGCAACAATATATATGGAATGCTTTGAATATGCTTTAAACGAATCTATACATTTTAGAGCCAGCAGGAAAGTACAGTCATCGGTTGTGGTCAAAATAATGGAAAAACTTTACTAGAAACTCAAACTTCACATGGAGTGCGAGAATTAAAGCAGGCTCAAAATCAATTGTAAAATCCAATTGCTGTCATGTGTTTTTTTTAGTGCTTTATATAGCATGATTTTAAGTCGTTTTCAAAACGATAAATTCCGTTTTTTTCTTTTTTATTTTGGTTCTAGTAGTAATTGTTAAAATATCGCAAGTCTCAATCAATTTTTTAAAGAGAGCAGTAAATATGAAGCTTATTGGTTGACTACTATTTTGATTACAACCGTGCATATTATGGCATTATTTTGTACATGCTTGATAAGCTGATAAATAAGTCAACACCAGCGCCCGTTCATTTTGTAATTTATTTTGTATGTTGTTTAGTTTTACACGGCAGATCCATACATCTCTATATATATATTATCTCTATATTAATATACATACGCAACTTGTTATTCATAGTTAGTGAAACATTATTTGTGTGCGGGAATCATGATATTTGGAGTTGGCATTATTTGCAACATACTTTTCCTAGGTCTACGGCATTTAGTCTATATAAATATATATCACCTTAGAGAGAATTAAAGCGAAAAGTGTAACGAGAAAATATAAGATTAATATGTGTATCGGGTCAGAACTAAAACTAATCAATCATACTAGTTGGTAGCTATATAAAAAGCATATACACCCATATATACATATAAACATATATTTTCTTAAGCTATATAAACGCATATATATATATATATTATTTATAGATATCGTGCCAATGTTAAAACATCAGAAAAGGTTTAAAAAATATATATTATATGTGTAAAAAAGCAAATAACTTGTCAAAGCTTTGTAAAGTCAGCGGCTAAACGAGAAAAGAATATAAACAATTAATAAATTAAGATGATTTTGTTAAACATAGTTTTGTATCGAAAATCTATTTACGGACTCACTGCATCCTTTGGCGACTTTAAAATTATAGTTTTATGTTTGGAATTTTAAATCCTTGATATGTTTGCTGATCCCACAAAGAAAGCAAATCCTTTTGAGTGTCAGGGCCCGCAGTCTTGAATTACACTTAGGCTAGTATGCATTGACACCTACGACGTATATTAAGCGAAACCATAAATATAAATCTACATATAATATATATATATATATATTTTGATGTTATACAAATATGAACTAATTGTAAGCCAAATTATAGGAAAACATTTTTTTATATAGACACTTGGGCGCGTCTGCGTTTTGCTAGTTACAAAATAGGTTCCTAAAAACTACGAAAATGAAAAAAAAAAAAACAAAAAAACAACCACAAAACGTAACGAAATGTTGAAGCAAAGGAATATTACAAAAACAATAATATTAATACTGATATACACATATATATACATATATAGTCTAAAGCCAAGCTAAAATCATATAAACATTAATAATAAACGGATGAAAACACAAAACAAACATACAATACATATAAATTTATAAATTCAATTTATACAAAAATCCAGCAAAGCAAATGCAAAGCGAAAGGCAGAGATCGAAGGAGTTGAATTACCGTTTATATATATTTTTGCAAGCGAAATTAGAATGTGAAACATAAACAAAGGAAGCATATATAGGATTAATTCAAAAAACCACAACTAAAGACGTAAACTTTGTAAACTTTTCTTGGCATATAATCTTTTATTTTTTTTTTGTATCATAGTTGTTATATAATTTATGGAATACTCCAATACAATAATAATTGTTCATTCGGATTTTAATTAATTAATTAAAAATTAAACATCAGGCCCCAATTGTTTTGTTCCATGCGAAAAGTGTGTTTTAAAGCTATTATGAAAAGAAACGATCGATAACTGAATTTATTATTAACATTAATGATTTTTTAAACCTCTTACTGCCTAATAGTTTGAAACGCACTGTTCCTATGTCCTCCTCCTTTTTTTTTGTATAAAAAGAAAACAATGTTCGGCTTTTATATTATATAATTTTTGTAACCCTCTTCGGCCCTGTGTTGTCCCCGAATTATGTATGTTTTAGTTCTTAAGTAGTTTCTAAGGCTGTGTAACTAACTAAAAAATATGTACTAACACTTATTGCTTTTGGTTAGGAGGTCTCCGAGGAGTTTTGCCAGACAGTTTTTGTTTATTTTTTTCGCTATTTTTCCCCCCTTTGCGTTCGGTGATGATGAGGAGGCCTTTGGCGAGAGGCTCCGATAAACAGAAATTGGCAAGTGCACTTACTAAACGTATAACGAGCGTATTAAAAGCGCGTAAAATCCGGAAGAGAATGGAATCGAAAAGAGGAGACGCAGTTCTAAGTGCGTTTAGCCAGCAGACAAACTAATATTAAATATTAAACCGTTTTGTAATCAAGTTTCCAAGGGGTCAGTGTGATGATATAAAAACAAAGAGAGAAAGTAACAAATAACAAGACACTAGATGTTTAGCAATGCGAAATGATAAGTTAAACAACAAACTGAAACTGAAACTGAAACAGAAACAGAAACTGAAGCAAAAATAGAAGCAAAGCAAAAGCGAATTAATTAGTCCACATTTAGTATAAAGAAACAAAACCAAGCTAAAGTAAATCTACAAACTAAAACGAATTCAATTGTACCAAGTAAAACCAACATTGTAACGTGGAAGCAAGCTGAAAACGTAAACGAAATGAAATGAAATGAAACATTATATAGCTATAAAAATAAATCGAGTGATTTCATTGCCACAAGCAAAGTGTTTCGGTTTGGTTTTGACTACAGTGGGCAAAGAGGCGCTAATTTATGCCAAAATGGGTCAAGAAGAGGCTCTACAAACCGGTTGCCCCGAAAATAGCTCCAAATTTGGATGGTGCTCTGGATGAAGATCTCTTTGGATGCCCACGAAAGGGAAAGGAACGGCATTGTTGGGCTCTTTAAAATATTTGCGACGACACAAGAGCGGAGACACACGTTGTGTGACTCATTACAAATGCCAATCACAGCCGAAACTTGAAAACTTGTTTCAGCCGGGCTGAGAGAGTGCACTGCGGAGAATTTATAGCTCAGCAAGTGGTTACTTTCGAATTTTTACTTTAAGAACGCTTTTAAAAATTCAACTGTGCTCAATTTATCATTTTTTATTGCATAATTTGAATCTTTTAATTAAACAAAATCACCTGGAAATAAACGCTTCTGCCGCTTATGGTTTTAAAGCAGATTTTGCCTTGGATTGGCATGATTAATGGTTCTGCGTAATGTTTATAATAAACCAAGAAGCAAAATTGAAGAAAAACTAAACACTAAAAATAATAATATAGTACAAATTGGATCTGTTTCGATAATTAATTAATTAGTAACTTGCACAAATTTTTCAATTTAATTATAAGCTTTTAGAAATAGAAAAGTAATTCAAATTTAAATTTGCTCTTTCTTTTTGGTTTAATTATGATCAACATAGATTTCGTTGGTAGGATCCAATTTCCAACTTCGGCTTCTTTAAATTAGCTTCCTTTATTTATTTTACTATTTTTATTACCCGATTAAATTTTAAACTCTTAAAAATGTACCATCTATTTTATATTTGCAATTAATTTATTTCTCTTAATATTTATAAAAATATTATTTATTAAATGTACACAAATTTTCTTCCTGTGTAGTGGGAGACTCTTTTTCTTGTTACCTTGTTGATGGAAGCAATGTGGAAGCATCGAGCAGTCGTCGATCAGCTGGCGGCGATGAGCGACACTGCGAAATGCACTCGGTGTGCCCGCGGCTCGTTTTGTAAGAGCTTAGCTCCACGCTCACTGCCCGCCACTCATCACCATTCCCCCCCTCTGGAGAGGCGCCAAATGCCAGCTGGAGCTGCTCCATAGTCGCTGCCTGGAACACACTGGCCATGTACCGCAACATACTCTGCCTGGCTCTGGGCCTGATCATCGGCATCCGGGTGACGGACATCTTCGAGTTCTTCCAGCTGACCGAATCGGGTCTTGGCAGTACAGCGATGACACGAGTTGCAGACGAGGCCACGCCCCAGCTGCCGTCGGTGGAAGAGCTGGCCCTTAAGCTTTACAACGAGACCCGGGTGCTGTGCATGGTGCTAACGATGCCTAAAAACCACATAACGAAGGCCGCCAAGGTGAAGAGAACGTGGGGCAGGCGCTGCAACAAGCTGATCTTCATTAGTAGCCAGGAGGACAAGGAGCTGGGTGCCATCGATGTGGGCATACCCGAGGATCGAGCAAATCTGTACTTAAAGGTGAGAGCCGGCATGAAGTATGTGTACCAGAACTTTGTGGAGGACTACGACTGGTTTCTCAAGGCGGACGATGATACGTGAGTTTATAATTTAGGAAAAAATTAAATAAATAATATTAAAAACATTTAAAATTACTTTAGCTTTGTGATAATGGAGAATCTGCGTCTGCTACTTTATCCCTACGATCCCGAGGCTGCTCTTTATTTTGGCCATCGATTCCGAACCACCTTTCCGCAGGGCTACATGTCCGGAGGAGCCGGTTACGTGATGAGTCGTGATGCCCTGCGGCGCCTCAACCTCTTTGCCCTGAATAATACTCGTTTCTGTCCGCCTAATCAGCCATCGGAAGACAAAGGCATTGGCTTCTGCCTGCAGAATGTGGGCGTGGTGGCAGGCGAGTCTCGAGATGAGAAGGGACGGGATCGTTTCTGGCCCTTGTCTCCCGATTCGATGCTGCCCACCTTTCCCAATAACACCTGGTTGCACAAACTTACCTTCTTTGAGCCTGTAAGTCTGTTAGATTTAACTGAATAAACTGTTATTTAATACATTTCTTTCATTTTCAGGTGAAGAAAACAGGCTCGAGTTCGGGAATTAGTTTTCATTATGTCAAGAGTCACGAGTTCGATAGGTACGAGTACCTACTGTATAGACTAAGAGTCTTTGGAGTTCCTGCAGCTCCGAGAAATCTGCCTTCTAAGCTGGAGCCCAGGCAATTGCAGAGCCAGCTGCAGATCTGGTCAGAGGAAAAGAGTAATAATCCAAATCCTGTTCTAGGGTTTCCTGAGATTACGACTGGATAAGATATAGTCAAAAAGAAATCCTGCGGACTACTATGTTTATTTCAAAGTAATAGATTAAGTTTCTTATTCAACACAACGGCAGGTTTCCGTTTAATTAAACTTTAAAGTTATTACAAAATTACTTTTTTTATAAACATAGATATCTTTGATCTGCAAGTCAAATGCTTCTCTCTGTAGCTTATACGAATTATATAACGAATTTAAGATTATAAAGTTGCTACTGGAAAACATGTTGGGAATATATTGGAATACCATCTGCTTGACTCTGGGCCTTGTCATGGGCATTGGGCTGACAATGCTATTTGAGTATTTCCAGGTCTGCAAAGTGGATTCCGAAAGCGTAGCTATTAGAAAAATCCAAGACGGCGCTACTCAATCTCACCCTTGGGAGAAAGACCCCGCAAGTTGGCTTCACAACGAGACCAGGATACTGTGCATGGTGCTAACAATGCCTAAACATCACCAAACGAAGGCTGCCGAGGTAAAACTGACCTGGGGCAGGCGCTGCAATAAGCTTATCTTCATCAGCAGTCAGGAGGACAAAGAGCTAGGAGCCATCGATATACACCTTGTCGAGAAGAAAAGGCATCTACTGAGAAAAGTGGGTAAGGCCTTAAAGTACGTGTACCAGAACTTTGTGGAGGAATATGACTGGTTTCTCAAGGCCGAAGATGACACGTGAGTTTATAACTAAAGGAAATAATAAATAACTTGTAATAACAAGACTTCAAATGTATTTTAGCTTTGTGATAATGGAGAATCTGCGTCTGCTGCTGTATCCCTACAATCCTGAGGCTGCGCTTTACTATGGCCAACGAAACCACTCCTATACTCTTAAAGGAAATAAATCTGAAGGAGCTAGCTATGTGATGAGTCGAGAGGCTCTACGGCGGCTCCATCGCTTACCCCGGAATATTTATAAAATAGATTCGCTTAGTTCATTGCCCGAAGAGGAACAGTTGGCGTATTCCATGCGCTGTGTGGGCGCAGTGGCAGGTGACTCCCGGGATGAGGAAGGCCATGACCGATTCCTGCCTATGATTCTCCCTGATAAGATGCCTAACTTAAAGGATTTGGCCGTCTATAAAACTGTAATTTTGAATTATTTCAAATTTTATTGAAAATTAGTAAACCTAACGTTTCCTTTTCAGGTTGAAGATGTAAGCTCGAAATTAGGTATAACCATTCATCACGTAAAGAGCCACAATGTGGTGGAGTTTCTTCTATATAGAAATGTAGTTTTTGGAGTTCCTGTTGGGCCTAGATTGTTGCCACCTAAGCTAGGACAAAGGCAAATGGAGGAAAAGATGATAATCTGGGCTTTGGAAAACCACAAACCTTAATCCGACATATTTGCACATTTGTAATCGAATTGCTGCTCAAGAAAGACCCACTGTGAAGTCCTGAATAACTTAATTATTTAAATGTAACAGATTAAATATACATTTCTATCTATTTATCTTTAATTTACTATTACTTATTCTTAATGTTAATTAAGGATATGTGTGACTTTGTTTGGCTTTTCAGACTTAAAGCCTTGATAATAACATTATTGAATCTATAAGAACTTGCATGTTATTCCATTTATAATGTTCTATAAAATATTGATGACTGAATTCCACCTTCGTGACTGCTGCTCCAGTTCCCTGATCACCTTTCACCCAGCCAGCTACCTTAGGGAGTTCTGGGGGGCTGCATCGCATTAATGTCTTTGGTCCCCATTTGAAGCTAACCCCCAAATGCCTGGACTTCCTCCGGGCGATGCATGCCCAGCTGTGATATTGGTCCCCTGTTCGGTCGGATAACCATGGCTGACTTAATGTAATTGCTCCACCTTGATAAATAAACCAAGAGGCGAGCCAGACGATGAAGATTTATTCCAGCAATAAGGCAGACAATTGTTCGTCTTCTTCATCGCAGTCTTAGTAGTGGGCTGTCCTCTAGAGTTGTTTTGGCCATTTGTCAAGGCTTTTGCTCTAGAAACCTGGACCCAGGAGGAACACAGTACCCCATCGCTTTAAAGCACAATTTATCAAAGGGGACGCGTGCCTCAGCCAGCGACCTTCTCTTCGGCAAGGGGATTAGCGGGATGGAGGAGGGGCAGAACCGGAGAATCGAGAACCGGAAAATCGAGTGAAACGTGCCAAACACGTGAAAAATACCTGGGGATCATTGCATTGTTATTTATGAGCAACGAAATGAGCTCAGAAAAGGGGGAGGGAACCGGACTGACGGCACGCGAGTTCGAGTTCGAGTCTGAAGTCCTGCATATATTCCGAAATTCGGATAAGGATAAACTCGTTTTTGGCAAGGCAGCTGGCCCTGCGCTATGCGTGTGTGTGCAGTTATCTAAGCCAGGGGTTTGTTCTCCTAACCATTCCCCGCGTGGAACGTGCCCAACCCAGTTTCTGTGTCTGAAAACTCGAACCCCAGTTGCGCCTGCGCTGTTTGCTTTGTGTTCCCTAATGGCAAAGAGGGAGCTTTCCCTATTCATACATTTATTTTATGCATTTTTATTTTTATTTTTTATGCTAATATATTCTATGTGGCACACGTGTGTCCTGGCCAACGAGCCGTGAACGGGCGGCACTCGACAGATTTCTGGGTTGTAACCACTATTTATCAGTGATTGCGATAAAGGTTCGAATGTAGCAGCTGCTGACTTTTCAGGACTAAACAGGATGTATGAGGATGGGGGAAAAGTCATAGTCAAAGACCCTTTGCATTTTGATTTTGTTGCCAGTAAATAGTGAAAATAGCAATTTGAAACATAATTATTGGGTAAGGTATGCCCTGGTAACCAGAGTTAAGTTCAATGCCCTTTCAGCTAGATTTTAATAGGTTAGAGGAAGGTTTAAAAATTAAAAAAAAATATTTAAAAACACATTCAACTGTTTTAAAGCAAACTTAAAACATTAATTACAAGTCTTATAATATTTAAAATCATTGTGATTTTAAGAAAATTAGGGATAATTTTCTTAAAGTCAAGTCTATATTAGTTCATTATTTAAGAGAAACCTTTTGCTTTCTTACAAACTACCTCAAACCTTAAAAATATTTTAAAATATTTATTCTTTTTCGTTTTTTTAAATAACTCTTTCTTTTGTAACCCATTCTTCTTTATTAATCTCTTAATGGCTTCGTAAATTATTAAAAAATTACCTTCTTTTCATAGAAATTGTTTTTCCTTCTTTACAAAATCCATAACCTTTAAATGTTTTCTAAAAAGAAAATCCCTTACAAAGATGTTTTTATTGACGCCTTGATTCCTTCTCCGACCATTAATCCCAAGAACAATGCCGTTATAAGCTGTGGTTTTCAGCTGACTTCAAGCAAGGGGAACTCCCTGGTAACCACCTCAAACACACACACACACACACACCTTTTTCTTCAGAGACTCCGTCTTTGGCTTCATTAACCCCTCGAGGTGAACCCATTACCATTTCAAATGGTCCCCTTAACACCTATATTTTTCTCGTTCTGCCCCTCTAATTAGTAGAACTTCTCAGTTTCGACTTCACTCAATTATGCCACGCCCTAGAAAATGCACACATCCTTGTGGACAGAGAAACAGGGAAACTGAGAAACTGAGAAACCGAGACGGCGACGGAGACAATAAGGGGACTTCCCTCGGCGACAGTATGTCTGAGACACCGAGCAGTTTACACACATTTCAACGATGTCTTATAATCAATTTAATGGCTTCCCCCGGAGAGCAGAAAGCAAGAAGAAAAAACAAGGCAGACCGAGAAAAGGTAAACAAAGGAGCAAGGGGACCAAGGCGGAGGGGAAGAGATCCTGGCAAACGGGGCGTTTCAATTTGTAGCCTAAAGTGAAACCTACAATTGGCACTTAGCAGCCCAAAAGGAATTGCCCCTTTTATGGGCTCATTCTGGTTTCTCTTCTCTTTCTCTCTCTTTCCTTTCAGTCGCCTCCTTGCCGAGGAGTCCTTTTCCGCTCCCTCCTTCGCATCTCAATTAAGTGACGACGAATGAATGGAAGGAAACCTCCGAATGAATGAAAGGAACCCCGAAAAGGACAAGGCGCCTCCGATAAGAACGATGATCCTTCTGCCAAGAACAAGGGAAGGTCCTCGTCCTTCGAATAAAATGAAATAAATGCCGGCACAGAGGACAGAGGGGGAAAATGAGCAATAATAATTTCAGTGGTGACTCAACAATGTCTTGAACGTGTTGCTTTGCTTCTTCCGGCGGAGGAATGCTTCTTATAAGAAAGGACGAAAAAAACCCAACCATCAACCCCTAAAAAATACTCACTGACTTCTCGCCCTTCTTGTTTTTGACGCGTGCCAAAAGGAGGAAGGTAAGGGGAAGAAATAAATGTAAATGGCAAGGAATATAACCCCAAGACATACCTGTAGCTATAGTATCGTATAAGACTTTGAATCGGATTCCCTTTGGGTTTTCCTACACAGGACTCAGGACTCTGACTCATTGGCATGTCACGAAGCGGAAGTGCCTGCTCTGGCGTTTTACATACGTGGACAGCAAGAAATATATTCAAAAATTATAGAAAAAGTAAAGAATAAAAGAGGTGCCATACGCAAGGAACCGAAGGACACGTGCAGGACTCGCATGCAAAAGAGGAAGTGGCAGCGAAGCGTTAAATTGAAGCATGCCAAATCAATTAAAAACGAAATATTTTCCTTCGTCCTGTCGTCTGCAAGCAGTTTTGTTTTCATTTTTTTTATTTTTTTTTGTAACGTTGCATGGCAACACTCTGTCCAGGGTTTTCACTCGGTTTTCCGCTTTTCCAGCAGCATCAGTGAGGATATTCAGCAGCTGCAGCTGCCAATATATGAGAGAGATTTAAAATAAAAACCTAGCAAAAATCGGGCATCAAAATACCTTTACACATGATTTATCAAGAACTGCCAAAAGGGGGTTTGTTTGCTATACCTACACATATACCTATATATATATATATCTTTTTTTTGCAGCTGCCTTTGGTCGTTGAAAAAAGCAACCCAACTCCCCTTTTCATTCCGATAACCAAACATACGATCGCCCCTGGCCAACAAAAATGCTTATGCTCTGGCGAACTAAACTAAAATCAACCCCCTGCAGCGAGAATCACCCTAAATCTCCCCCTATAACCTCCCAGTTTCAATACTTTTGGGGTGGCTTCGCCCTGCATCTCTATTCTGATTCTCTAGTGCACACAGACTCCCTAGAAGTTTGATAGTATTTCCCAAATTCCCAAATTATATAGCAAATCTGTCGGTTTCCTGCTCAATTGGAATTTCCACCTTTGTTTTTCGGGAACTGCACAGGAGAGGCGTGTCCAGGCCAATCCTAATTAGCTCCGCATCTGCGTGTGCATGCATACGACATTCCAATGGAACTCTCCTCGAGTGGAACTAATGTGGCCTGGACCGGATATGCGATCGGGTGTAGGAACACATAACCAAACTAGCAACTCCCTAATTACCAAAGCCCATCTGTCGATTTACATGCTCGGTCTGTGCACTTGACCAAATGGAGTCCTGGAAACTTAACAATAGAGATCCCTGATGGAGATTTTCTGGTCTTGATTTGCCTTTGATGTTTACGGATATGTTTCTTTGAGGAAATTGTTAATAATGTGCTCTTTTGGGAGTTCATTTATGTTAGTTTTCTTCTTTAACATTCATTGCTTACATTGTTGTAGCTTAATTTATAATCAAGAATTAGATAGAACTTTTATCTTTGATAAATAAAGATAGAATGTAGCTTCAAATATGTACCTTAAATATTTTTTTATCTTCCTTATTCATACATGAATATATCTTAAAAGTAATGGTCGATAAACTTTATTTAAAAGTCTTATACTTTCGGCTTAGGTTTTTATTTTCATGATTTGTATAGCAAATGTAATTCCCCTTGAATAATATGGATTAATTTTTATCCAAAATGCCACTTTCCAGCTTATTTTTTAGCTGACTACACGACATATCTTCCTGTATTTATTGACTGTGATGTCAGCCTCGGATAGTTAGAAAGGTTTGCCTTTACTATTTGCATTTTGCTTATATTATCTCAAGTACGTGTACTGAAATCTGTGGCAAATTTTTTATTTTTGTGGAGAATTTATTTACTCAAGTTTAATAGAGAATTGCATCTATCATTGTTTTGACTACGGAACTATGAATGAAATTTGTTTATACTTGCTATCTTGTTTTTTCTTAGCTTCTTATTTATTTGCAAGTATTTACTGAAATAAAAATGAGGCATCATTTTGATGAGTGCCTTACTTGGGGTGGTTTGGACTTAATTATTGGAAAGTTTTTAATTTTAGAATATAAACTAAGCCAAATTTAAAAGGAAAGTATACCCATAAGACAAAGTTGATGAAAATATTTCTTATAAATGTAATAAAGATACTTACCTTCTTTCTTTTAAATATTTAAATATAGATTAATGTGTAATTTATTTATTTATAATTTATTTTCTCTTCATTTTTTTCACAACTTTTTCCCCTACTTTCTAGGCTTTAAACTAAGACATGTTGCCATAAACGGCTGCCGGCTAAGTAAACCAAGTCTCAACTGGCTGAAAGGAATGACTAAGGGCCGTAAATAGACTCCCTTTTATCTTGGCACCTGGCGACGGCACACAGATCTGTCGCCGGATCTTCACTGTTCCCACCTGGACCACGTCAGATTTTGTAAAGCAAAGAGTCTCTTATCGGACTAAGCCACAAACAGAATCAAGATAACAAAGCTACCGCTCTTACCTATAAAAGCGACGAGTTTCTGGGACTTACCAACTAGTTCTCGAAGTGATCACAGTTCAGGATGCGGTTCTACGGTTGTACTCTATTGGCCCTCAGCTGCCTCGTGGCTCTTTCGGCCTCCACTCCAGCTCTATTGGCTCCAATCCGAGGTTTTGCTGCAAATGGAACCCAAGCTGCGCCGAGTAACTTTGCCTTGGAACTAAGGGGAGTCATCCGCCAGGTGCCAGTGAGTCAGCTCGAGAAGCTGGTCCAGACCTATCTGCTGAACGATGCCGAGTTCCAGGGCTTAATTAGAGCTATTAACTCCCTGGCTGCCTATCGTTTCTTCCGGCAATTGGGCAACCAGCCGGAGGTGCGTCAGCTGCAGCAGTGGACCACCCAACAGTTGGTCTTGTCCGGCGGTTCCCCCAAGATCTTCGAGTACCTGGAGCTGGAGATTAAGATCTTCAACAAGTATCCCTACTGGTCGCAGATTGTCAACGGTATCCAGGGATTCCAGCAGGAGTTCGTGCAGATTTATCCCGTCCAACTGATTCGTTCTCTGCTGGAACCAAGTGCCACCCAGACGAGTCCTCTGCTGTCCGAGCTTTGGCGTCGTCTGGTGGCCTTGCGTCCGGTTTATGAGAGGATCATAGCCTCGCCCCAGGGCAAGACCATCACGGGAGAACTGCAGCGAGTGGGTCTGGATGTGAATGGTGTGGATGCCCTCATTCGGTATCAGTTCGGCTGGAGCAATGCCACTTGGGGTGCGCCCTCGTATGACTATTCGGATTACCTGTATTACTAGAAAGGATATATCTGAGATCGGGGAATGGATTACTGGATGAACTACGAAACTCGAAAAGAACGCTGACGAATATCTATTTGGAAAGGCATGTGTGGAGATTCTGGCTTATATATGTTATCTTATTTATGTAATTAACTGTCTTATATACACAATCGATTTTTTAAACATATACAGTAAAAGTGGTAGAACATTACAAAATTGTTTAAATTAAACTCAAAGGGTTTTTAAGAAAGGTTTATAGCTTTTTTGATTGAAAAAATCAATAATACTAACACTCTGTTAAGGGAATCTAACTATTACATTGATTAATAATTATTTATAGCTCATGTTTATCAGAATATCAGCATTAATCATAACGAAAAAGAATATTTTGTGCCCTTTGAATACCCCAATTATTGTGCCATAAGCAACTATAAATCAATCATGAAAAGCATTTCCACATGAATGAAGGACAAAGCTTTGAGATTTAGGGCGGAACCTGAGAAATACCACCAAGTCAGAGTCCCACGAAGGCTTAAAAAAAAAAAAGAAAAAGATGGGGAACATTCGTCCTTCCGACCGTTCCTCCCCCCGGGGCAATAACAATAAATATCAGTGGTTCGGCGTGCTCAAAAGGTCGAGCACAAATACAACACCCTCGCAATTCGAGGTACGCGTATCCATGGCAATGCCATGATTAAGTAACAGATGAGCCATGTGTCCTGCAATGTGTCCTGGTCCCCGGCATATCCTGCCTGTGCCTGCGCCTCTTCGTCGCGGCACATGCGATTTAATTGAAACAAACCAAACAGGAAGCGGCCCAGGAGAGCTGGCTGCAGTAGTCCTGCCAGTCCTGCGAATGGGGTGCTTTTGTAATGAAGTTCCCCAGTTTCGCAGTGCTCCGTGCACAGTTACTCATTAAAAGTGGGCCTTGGACTGGGTTTGGGATTGGGATTGGGAACTGGCACTGGCAATGGGAGTGCAACGGAAACTAGTTAATGTGAGGCCATTGTCAAAAGCAGAAGCGCAAGTCGTGCAATTTTCACACAGCAGCAAAGCGGGACACTGGAAGAAAAATATAATAAAGGTTTACTTTCTTTTTGAGGGGTAGAATTTAAAGGGTTCGGAAAATGTAGAGTCAGTTTGTAGGTTCTGATTTAATATTCTACGATTTTGAAAATATTTTACCTCATTAACCTTGTTGCTTTGGTAAATATATAATTTTAACTCTTCGATTTTAAAACAGAAGATCATTGTATATTTTACTAAAAGAATTATTTAAAAATGACTGTATTTCCAATTGGAACGTTTTTTATCTTCTTTTAAGTGATAATATCTCTGCAATATTTATAAGATTTCTTAAGATCTTATCTTCTGTTTCTATTTTTCCTTTATTTTATTTAAAAGAATCCAAAGCTATAATCCACTTCATATATATTTTCTTCCTCTGCAGCAGCTTGAGGGGGAATCCTGCACAGGATCTTGGCTTGGCTTAGGCATAAAAACGCGAAAAGGGAGAATTCCGCCACCACCTCCACCTCCATCTCCTTCCCCTTTTCGTCCTTTTGCGGTGAACGCGTCCAATTGGAATTTTATATGCATATATAGTCTGATAAGTGAGCCAAGGGGTAAAAAAGGAAATATTTTATATTTCGCCGCCGCTATAAGCGAACCCTCCCTAGACATTCATGCACTGTGACTGACATGCGGATATGCGAGCGGAGAAACTCCGGTCGCCGAGCTCCGAGCCCAAGCCATACCCACTCCCCTTTTTGGGTGCACTTTGCCACCCCTAAGAGCGCAGCGTTTTACAAAAAAAAAAAATAAAAATAAAAAATAAACCCTATACGAAATCAGCAACAGCCTCAGACCCGAACAGGATCGAAATCGCGCCACGCTTGAGCTCTGCTTTATAGGCAAGTACAGTAAGGACTTGAAGTGAGAAATGAGGTGATGATCAGTGATAAAAATGTCATATAATTAATATAAATACTATTAATTATATGGCATTTTTATCACTGATCATCACCTCATTTTAATATAATTTTTTTATAAAAAGTATTTATCAACTTTGATTATTTCTTCAACATTTCTTTGTATATTTTTAATTTTTTGATTTAAAAACTTCAAAGTACAATTAAATCACATTAAAATAATATAATATTTATTATATTAATAAATCACATTAACATGAAATAATATCATAAGAATCACAGTTTAGAGTAACGTAAATATAATATACTCCTTTAAGAACTTAATTTACATTTTAAATTAAACACTTGCAAATTTTTGTTAGTTAAATTGCTGTTCCTTTTACCTAGTTTCTACTGTAGATCCCCTGCCACCCTTCGCATAGTGGTGCTGCGCTATGAGGCTCGTGTTTTGTGTTTTGGTGTTTCAAAATGCACCTGGCTAAATTTTGGGCTTCGCTGGCTCTGCTCCTGGTAGTGCTCGTACTGCGACTTTTCCAGGGGTTCGGACTGGGATTCGGGTTTGGTTTGCGGACTTCGGTGGTTGCATTGTGATTTTCATGCCGCACATGCCGCTGTATGACAAGGCATGTTAGCAGTCCTTGCCAGGGACATTAGCACAGCTACGCACACACAAATGAACGTTGGTCGCCGGTCGCGTGCCTGGAGCACTTCGACACCCTACAGAATTGTGAATTGTGATTGTTTTTTTTCCTATAAAATTCGCTGTGTCCTGCGGCGCGCATTTATTGTGTGTATTTATATTTTTGTGCATGCTGCACAACTGGCGGAATACGACCATAATTATGCCAGGTTTTTCCCATCTTCTTGGGTTCAGTTATTTTCGGGGGTTAGTCATGAGCAATTTCTATTTCAGGGGGCGAGGCTTTGTTTACTTTGCGAGGATTTTCTAGCAAATTCCTTAAGCTCGGTGGATAGTCCTTTCTTAGACCACACACACATGCTGCTATTGTGAGTTTACTGAGGATCAAATAAAATTGTATAAATTGATTATATCCGGCACCCCTTGGCTTTCTTCCGAACTGCAATTAAAAAATATTCACACCCCACAAGCTGCAGAAATTGCATATAATTAAGGAGAAACGAGCATTTCAATTATGAATTTGAATTTAATTTATGCAGCATAGCAGAGTTTCTTGATTTTAAAAGGAATTTTTTATTTTTCAGGTGGAGGTACTCTGAATTTACAAGCAAAATAAACTTTTATTTAACCAAAATAAATATTATTTTAAGCTAAATAAATTTTGCCTATTTAAATGTTAATTAGTTTTCGTTTAAGCTTCAGGCATTTAAAATGCAATTAAAAAATATTCACACTCTTTTAAGCTCTGGCTTGCATATTGCAAAATTATATGAAGCGGAATGTTGAATAATTGTGTTTATTTAAATGATTTCAAGCTTGGAAATTGCTGAAAAATTATTAATATAACATTAGCAGCTGCACATTTCTGGCTTTAAGTTTGTAGGTGTTTTAAAGTCTTAGTTTGTGTTTTAAAACCTATTCATTTAATATTTCACTTTGTAGATTGCCATTATAATTTCACCCTCTATTGCATCACCCGAAATTCCTTTAACCCAGTGGGATAGATTTTTATTGGACTCCACACATGCTGAGATTGGCTTATTGGCAGCTCAATCTCAATCTCCCAGAGTTACAGCAAATTTCCGAGCTTTGTAATTGTAATGCCCAATGGAGTAATGCAAATTGGTAGCTTTATATTTCTGCTCAGAGTCGAGTGAAATGCAATTAAAAAACCTTGACGCGCTGCAAACGAAATCAGTTTCCTGCTCGAGCTGCTGAAATTGCATGAAATTATGAAAGCGAAAAATTTAATTACAGCTCAGTGGCAGCAGCAGCAGCTGAACCCCCAAAAAGGCAAAAGCACGGCGGCTCCCATCTGGCGGCCTCGACAATGGGCAACATGTGCTACAAGTGGAGTGGATCCTTGAGGAGCTGCCCAAGCAAAAGTGCACGCGGCTCAAAAGCCTTTTGAGACACACAAACACACACACAGAGGGCAGATGAAAACGAGAATGAAAATGAAAATGCATTATGCCGCATAAACGATGCATTTTCGAACATTAATTATTGCCAAGGAGCCTCGCAGGGCACGAGGATGCAGATGACGGCAGGACATGCAGACAGATCCGAGGTGGGGACTGCTCTTGAAATTACCATAAAAAGATGCACTTAAGGGTTAGCATTGGAACAAACAACAAACAAAATGCGTACATCTCTGTGGGGGTTTGCGGCCGATTTGTGGAGGGATGTCCTCCACAGTCACAAGCTGGGGGGGAGGAGGAGGTGTATCCTCGGGATGTCGTGGGTGTTTGTCGAGTGCAAATTTGTGCCAAGAACGCCTTGGAGCGCAGAAAATCAGAGCAGTCAAATGAGATTACGAATGGGACACGCAGAGAAATAAGGAGGATATTTTAAAGTGATATTTAAACTTTAATAAATTAATAATAAAGGAAAAAAAATAAAGAAATAAAAATTAAACAAGTTAAGAAATAAAGAAGTAAAGAAATGAATAAATAAATAAATAAACAACATTTAACTTGTTATTTCTTCAATATTTCAATATACATAACATAAGAAAATGATCGGTAAACATATAAATTTCTGAAATAAGATCCTACATCAAGGTGAAAATTGAAAAAAAGGAGAAATTTAAACAGGATCCTATATAAATTTAAGCTTCTGAAAGTATAAATATTAACCTATAAAGATAAATACATTTCCATTTTATTTATAAATATATTTGATCTTTTTTTTGTATAGATAAATATATATTAACTATTTTAGTTAATCTTGGTTTTTAGAATTTCTTGATTAGACTCTACGCTGACTTTTACTTCCAAAACAAATAGTAAAAACCTAATCTACTATTGTCTCAAAGTTCAGAGTTCATTGTCATAAGAAATTAATAAAAGTGCTCTCCAAATTGATGAACGATAATAGCCGGAAAGAAATCTATAACCAACAAGGCACTAATCCTCTGGAATAGGCTTGTCCTCGGATTAATCAAACTTCATCTTTTTGATGGCTTGATTTTCGCGTTCCGCTTTTCTCTCACTTTATCGCAGCCCAAAATAAGGCGGCATTTGTGAGTGACAAGGATAAGTTGGCAAACGCTTCGCAAGGAGGGGAGAAGGACTTTTTGCTAGGGTTGGAATTTGCACCGCGCCGGAGCTATCTGGCTTGGGCTTTCAGGATTTCAGGGCGAGAGGACGCAAGGATGGCTGGAATGGGATGATGGCAGGAACGAATAGGACAATGCTCGCGTGGCTGGCGCACTTCTGAGACTTTTGTTGCCTTCTCTCCGGGCTCTCCGATCCATTCGATGCGAAGTTTGGACTTGGATTTGGCTTCGGCTTCGTCGTTGGATGCGTGCGCTATTTTAATTCTAAGCTGCATGGCAAACATCGATTCCCCTGTCAGCCGTGGCCACCCTGCTGCGATTGGGTCGCTTTGGGAATACCCTGTGCACTCTCTGGCACTCTGCACTGAGAGAAAGTAATACTAAACTTTTTGATTAAATTTGGATTTCGGAATATAAATAAATGGAAACTTCAGATTAAATTTTTAAGAAGAAGTATGTAGGTAAATAAGTAACATTTTATTTATAATAAAATGCTGTTTAAGGGATTTCTTATTATAAAAAGACTTTTTAATATATATTCTCTCTCTCTCCTTCTATTTGCTATTCTCACCTAGAAACTACGTGTTTCATGTACGGTAATGCACTTATTATAAAGAGACAGTCGGATCCCACTGGCAGCGTCGAAATGTCCCGTTTTAAGCTCTCTCTTTGCATGCTCTCTCTTACTTCGTTTCCCTTCCATCAATATTAGTACTAATTACATGTTACTCAAAAAATTTGGGAGAGCGGCTTGGAAGGCTCTTGCGGACCCCTTCCAGTCCATGTAGTTAGTACAGATTTACATGTGAACACATTAAGTGGAACTGATCCGCGTCGCGTTAAACCCTTATAACTTTATTGTTATTTCTGATCGAGTACTATCTAGTATACCTAAAATATGTATATAAAGATGATGACTATACGTTTTTAGAAGAATAACTGTTTAAAAGGTATTTATGTGCAATATAATTTGTATTCTTATACTTTAACTTATTAAGAAAATCAAACCAAACTCTTATTAAATTTCCATAATATTTTCTCCCAGTGCACACACACTTTGTCGGGGCGATAAATTTTGGGGTGGCAATCGTTGCCATGCACGTGCCTACCGTAATACAAGAACAACAACAATGGCGGCATCGTGTTCAACATAATATGCCATATTTCCAGGACCGAGAGTCCTGCGACGAAAGCCCTCGACGGGAATCGAAAGTGCATTCCCTTTCATGGCAACCACTGCCGGCGTCGCATTTCGATTATATTAATGCAAAGCACTCGCACACATACATACAGCCTTGTGTATCCAAACACACAGATAGGACTAAAGATACAGATACAGGCGAGAATGTGTCCCGTGCCCCGGTCGGTGGTGGTGGAGTTCGAAGTTCGAACTCGGGTCTGTGTCTGCTCCGGCTTTTGCTCCTGCGTCTGATACCTACCCCACCAAAAACTTGACGAGCTTAGCCCGTCGTCTGAGGCGGCCGCAAAAACCTGATAAATGCAGTGCCCAACAGTACACGGAGAGAAATGGAGGGAATATTTTAAATACTTATAATATAAATAAGTTTAAGTTTAATCAGAAAGTTCTGTGAGGGATGGAAGTAAAATGTCTGAATATAACGATTCCTTAATCAAGTTTATAATATTCTAAACAATTTACAGTACCATTTCGGTGGTTTATTTTTAGTAATACAAATAGTTACTTCTATTTTCTTTAGTTTAAGATTTTAATAAAATATATACCAAATATATTAGAAATAATATTTTAAATCTACATACTTGATTTTTAACATTTTTTTCTATTTGATATTAAATCATGACAGGTTCCTCCAAGTTCTTCTAACTTATATCTTTACATATTTTATAATTTTATAATCAATCTACAGAAATCCCCAATCCAGATGCAAAGTTCTTCCTAGAGTCCTTTTTACTCAGAGTCCTTACTTGTTACATTGATTACCTTAAACACAAGTCACTTTATGGCCCATAAAACATTTTCGTCCTTCCAATTGCCAACAGCTGTTTTCCTTTTTTGGGCCAAAATGGCAACAAAGATTCTCTTCTTTCAAGGATCCCAAGGATCCCCGTTCAAACCATTGAGGATTTGTCTGCACTCTGACCTTATGGTTACACGCTCAATTAACGGTTTCATGGATGTCAGCTGTTTTTCGCCAAAAATAAGGACAATGCGAGGTTCCGATTTCCGCTGAATATTTGCCAGGCACAAAAATGGCACATGGAACGTGCTGTGTTTTTGGTGCGTGGCCAGGATAACAGCTGTCGCACATTGATTTCGCCGAGTGCATTGTCCTTGCCGCCTGTTTGCTTGTATGCGTAGGACTTTCACTGACAGAGATCCGTCTATGTGTGTTTGTGAGCTGGAAAAAAGGGTGACTAATGTGTGTGTGATTGCTAACAAAAGATTCCGGCATTTGCGGCTCGGCTGGCGTCGCTGCCTCTGCCTCTGCCTCAGTTGGCGTCGAAAAAGGACAACGACTTGGCCGAGAAAAGGGGGTTGAAATGTAATTTCCAGGAGCGACGCCGGCACAAACAATGATTTCGGTTTCAGTTTCGCTTTCCTTTGGTCGCTGGCGGCATACATAAATAGCCGCCGACGGATACCCTGAACGTCATTCGCAGCACAAACGTCGAGCCGACTGGAGGTCCTTGTTTCCATTTTCCAGTCCGCAAGGATCAGCGTTATCAGTTTGTTGTTAAGTTTGCTTAGTTCCCGTTCCCGTTCTCTCCGTTCTCCGTTCTCGTTTCCGTTTTCCCTTCAACGCGTTCAAGTTTTTTACGTTTAAACGCTATCGATGCCATGGCCCAGACGCAGACGCAGACACAAACCCAGAGCCAGGGAACCGAGACCCTCCGCCATCCCCACAGCATCGGCATCCAGCTGCAGCACAAGGGCATGCCCCATGGCTTGGGGCTGCTGACCACCGTGGCCTCCCTCCCGCCCAAGTACCGCAGCCGGTATCTGAACCTGAAGACCAGGTGCGAAATTCCGCTGGATCTGTCGGTGAAGCTGCCCTCGCCGCTGCCCAGCAGCGATGTGCCGATGGCCACCACATTTACCGAGGTGTACAGTGAAAATGTTACCGAGGCTGTAGTGGAAACTGTGCCGGAGCAGGAGCAGGAGCAGCAGAAGCAGCAGGAGCAGCAGCAGGAGCCGGCAGAGCTAACACCAAAATCCGACCCAACGCCACCGCAGAGTCCAGAGCCGGTCATTAAGCGTAAATTGAGCTGCGACGATGATGGACAGCCGGCCAAAATGGCCAAGCTGGAATCCCCGACAGAAATAGTGGAAGCCACGCCAGCGAAACCCATTAAAGCACTCGATTCAGCACCGAGGACCAGCAAGGCCAGTGCCACCGCCACGAAATCCTCGCGGAACAAGGCCACACGCAAACTGAAGTTCGATGAGGAGACCAGCTCCCCGGTCTCGGGCACCATTATCCGCCCCTTGGAGGACATCACCGATGGCTCGATGCAGTACAGCAACGGCGACATTGATCCCAAATACAACATCGTGGAGATCACCGAGGAGACCAAGGCCGAGTTGGCGGCCATCAAGAATGTGATTGGTGACTATGTGTGCCGCCTGTGCAAGATCAAGTTCGAGGATGCCTTTGGCCTGGCCCGTCATCGCTGTGCCTGCATCGTGCTCCTGGAGTACCGCTGTCCCGAGTGCGGCAAGCAGTTCAATTGCCCCGCCAACCTGGCCTCACATCGTCGGTGGCACAAGCCCCGCAAGGAGGCTGCCACCTCCTCGAAGAAGGAGAACCGCAACACCATTAACCAGGTGGAGCAGCAGCAGCAGTCGCCGGCGGAGAAGAAGGGTGCCGACGACATGGCCTTCGATTGCGGAGAGTGCGGCAAGAAGTTCAAGCGAGCTGCTTACCTGAGAAAACACCAGCTGACGCACCAAAAGAAGCCTCTGGGGAAGCCGGAGGAGAAGCCACTGGAAATGCTGCCCCCAAGCAACGCCACCACCACCACTACCACCACCATCACAGGTAGTTTCCATTTCAACCAGGCGGCCTCCACTTCCTCGGCCAGCAGCTCGCACTCCGACGAGGGTGTGTACGCCGCCAGGAGCAACTACGAGTACGACAACGACTATCTGTCGGACAGCAGCTCCTCGGCCTCCTCCGTGGGCTATGGGCGGCTCCAGATCGTGGAGCATGGCCTGACCGAGGAGGAGAGCATTGCGGCGGCGGCCCTGACCAATCTGAGGAACTGCGCCTCCGTCATCCAGCACACCACCATGGCGCACTGAAAGCGAGTGAGATCTCACCAAAGTTACTGTTAAGTTTAGTTATTAGTTGAGAACCAGCCCCGACATCGAGGCGTTAATGCAGCTGAAGCAGACCAAAGACTTAGTTTTATCCAAAAGGGAATTTCATTTTCCATCTTCTACTCTTAGTTAGCTGATAATGTTTAGTTATTAATTCGATTTAGTTGAGTTCGATTCCATTTCAAGATGAGTTCAATTCTAGTCAAGCTCTGATTTGTATCCATACTTCGGTCAGACATTCCAAAAGTATTTCTAGTCATACATCATAGTCAGTGTGTAACAACTAGTCAGTGTTGGCACTAGTCAGCTTCAATGCGATCTCGAAAACAGTCTTTTTTGAGTACTTAAAATTGTACCAGAAAAGCATTTCAACTAGTCAGTAGTTAAAATAGTTTTTAGTAATCGTTGGGAGTGCAATGAACTAGGTATTGAAATAGTATAAACCTCAATTTATCTCATCTCATACTAACCAGATTCTCTTTGCTTCAATTTCAAACACATATCATATTTCAAACTATCCCTTAACTCCATAACTCTTTCATTTTCATGACTATACCCCTTACCATCCATACTTCATTAATGACTCATTCTCATACTCATCCTTCACTCATACAAACCATACTTCACACTTCCCTAACTCTTTTCTCATGACTCATGCTCATACTCATCTTTCCGGATCATCCACATCATCTACTCATATCTCAGGCTCATCTTTCACACATATCATATAAATACATATATATATATCGTATATATCAACCCTTCAACAATTCATGTGTCATTCTAGTCATAAGTTCTTGCATTCCTTCTAGTCACTTTAGATACTTTTTCTACCCATAAGTCAACTTCATTTCGATTTTTCTAAGTTTGTACACATAGAGTACGTACACCATTCTTCATATTTCGGATACAGCTTTAGTCTCTATATAGGTTATATACCGAAAACAAAATTCAGGCGAAATTGTGCAGTAATAGGTATTAAGTTACAATCCAAACCAAAAAGCAAAACCAAACCTAAGTTTAAACAAAAATCCAAACCCAGTGCGTTGGTAAACCAAAGTCGAGTGTGAGCTCTAGTCATTTTTAGGAACCTAAGAGGAGGGATTATATACCCCCGAAATTATATATTTAGTTAGTTATAGGAACGGACATTGGACCAGCGTCTCACTACCAGTCAAAGTATTGAACAGTACAACCTAGCTATAAGGGCCACAGGCATCTCTGAACCGGCGGTTGTGTACTTAAAGCAATAATCTAAGCAATCCCAATATTCGGGGCAATGTCACAGCGCTATTGTTCCTTAGAACTTGTCGGGTATGTAAATTGGTTGTAACCGCAGAGTACAACGAAATGGGAAACTTTCGCTCAATCTAGTTTGTAAATAACTCTAAGCTATATCATACGGAACCATATCGGTTGAGATTTTGTGATACTAAACGCTAAGCCTAAAGTTTACAAGGATCGTTGTGCTCGAGTGCATAAACAATAAGCAAAGAATATAGATTTTTCTACCAAGTATTTTTATACGTAATATACACTTAAAATGAAAGCAAATATTTTTATACAAAAACTACTTTGGAAAACCCATAAAAATTGTAAAGTAATAACAAAAAAGTTTTGAATAAAAAAGGAAAACTGAAAAGAGTATCTATTATTTTTGGGAAATATATTTTTATACATAAAAACCTCTCGGAAAAGTAAAGAAACGTTTTAAATTATAAATCATTATTAAATAAGAAAAGATAAGATTTATAATATTTATATAACCACAAAAGATCATATTTTTATACAGAGAAATCTATATTTTTTAATATTTAATAATAATGTGAAACAGAGTGAATAGTTTCTTATTGATATATATTTTTCTTTGGAATATATTAACTTAGAAAATAAATATTTTTGTATAGAAAACCTTTTCAAAAATACGTAAAAATTGTAAAAAATGTATAAAACACTTGAATAAAAACTTTAAACTGCAAATTGAAACATATTTTTATTTGGGAAAAACGAAAATGGTACAATACATAGAAGTTTTGACTTTAATTAACTGATAGCTGAAAATGCAAACTTCTTTTTTTTACAGAAATATTAACTTTTTTACTCTGACAACAAATTCCATATTTATGTAATAAAATTCTTAAAAAAGGTAACCACTTCAAATTTGGGTTTAATATTCATTACTAAGAATTAATGTAAGCCGCAAATATATTTAGTGAGAAAACCCTTCAAAAAAACACTTCAAAACACAATACCCTCATAAGAAACCTCCCAAAAACGTGTAAAAAGTTTTATTTATTTAAAAAGCACTTGAATATTAACGAAAAAAGATAATCTAAACTGAAAACTTGAATGCTTTCTTGGGTCAGTGCAAACAAACCCTGTATGTAATCGCTTTATAATTGTGGAAGAAACGCATACATCATCTAGGCGGGGGTTGCACGTCTGCTAAAGCAATAATGATGATTGCTTCTTGGGTGATTCTTCACAATTATTTCCAAATAACGCTGCAGTCTGGTAATGAAATGCCATAAAAGGCCATTGACATGGCCCATCGATCTGCGAGAGAGACTAAAACAAATACCGGAGCACTTTTAGTGGGAAAAGCGGAAAAGCGGAAGTGGACTCGGACTCGGGCTCGGAATTGGACAGATGCAAGTTGCGCCTAAGCACACACAGGCAGGCATACAGGAATACAAGCTGGCAGGAAAAGGACGAGAAGGAAACTTGATGATGGGGGTGGAATCCCTGGGTGTGGGCGAACCGAAGCTGGTCCAGAGTGAAACCCTAAACGGGGCAAACTAATGATGCCCTCAAAACGGAAACGCGTAAAAAATGTTTAATCAAATACAAATGCATGACAGCACGGAAAAAAAGCCAGCCAGCGAACAGGATATGCCAGGATATGCCGGGATGCGAGGACGCAGCGAGGGTGCAGTAGCATGAAAATCGGGGGTGTCCAACTTGCGTGCGCGGTGTGAATCAATTTAAAGCGTCAAAAGAGCCGTATAGCATTTAAGGAGATGTCCTGTTGCAGCCCAACCCATCGCATCCATCGACCGAATTTCTGTAAAATCATGCCGACAAAAACTACCCCGCTTTTAAGGGTGTGATGCAGCAGCAGCCCATCCGTTGTGTTTCCTAACATCTGTGTCCAAAACATATACACAACAACCTAATAAAAAAAAGAGGAACGCATAATAATAAAATGATCTCGGAAACCGATATGTTGCATTTGGCACCTTGGCACGAGACATTCCTTCGCAGAGGAGCCCGAATACGCAGGACACACACATCCAACAAGTCTCGATTTCTGCGGGCCAAAGGCAGCTGCCTTCAGGGATTCAGGATCGAAAAATACCTTTATAAGAACGTAGAGGTTATCCTGCTGCTCTGCTAATTTGCACCTTGAGAGGCAGCAGGCTCTCGAACATTTGTAACGCCACCTTATGCAGGTCCTTTGTCCTCGCCCAAGTGGCCGTATGTTCTATGAGGCCTCCTCGAAGGAGTTGACAGATTGATGAGCCTGATTGGGAGTTCTCAAGTGGCTAGACTTCGAGTGCCGGCCACTCGAGAAACCCATTTGATTGCCATCATCATGGGCAGCCCCGAGGCGAGGCCTATTTAAAATGCAAATTGTAATTATGTAATTTTAAAACTTGCGCAAAGAAAGCTTTTTCATGGGAGAAAAAATATTCTACGGGTTAAGCTAGATTTAAGATAAATAAAAATATGCAAAGGGGAATTTGAAATGTAAATTTTAATTGTTTATTTTACTTGTGAAAGCTGTTTTCGTTAATAGAAACTTAATAGAAATAGGGGAAATAATAAAATATTTCAAATCAAATATATGTATAACAAATTCTTTTATATATTTTTTACAATAATATTTAATGATATCAAATAAAAAGTTTTAAACTGAACTTAAATTTGTATGCTTTCTATTGTTCTTTTAGTTTTTTTAATTATGAACAAGATTTCTCTTGTGTGAATAAATAAATAAATAAAAAACTTCTTAAAAAGAACTTGCAAACTTAAATAAATTTAATAGTTTTTAATATATAAAATATCTTTTTAAGTTTAAACAATATATAAATTTTGAACAATTTTATTTATGGTTGTTGAATTTAATTAATATATGTTAAATTTTTGTACAAAATTAAAGTGCTTAGTTTTGAAATGATTTTCACTAAATATTCCCTTTATATAACGTTCCATAAAACATATGCTTATTCGATGTCTTGTAGAAATCTTATTTTTAAAATCAAACCAACTGCTTAGGAGTCCTTAAAAGCTCTTGAGTAGCTTTGTCATGCAACCCTGCGGTGTCTCAAGTCCTGCCCGATATCCTGGCAGCTGTCAAGAAGCAACCCTGCAGCAAGTGGGCAGCTCCGACTGTCGCAGGAAATAACGGTTATCGGGATATATTCTCCGGATTTTCAATCCGCCTCTCTCTTTATCGTTCTCTCCTTCTCTTTCTGTGCGAGTGGCAATCTCCCGGAGAGACGCCTACGCCGTGGCACGAACACTCGTCCCGACTTCGGAGCAGGGAGCCGGAACACATAGCATCGGATGGGGCATAGCGGAGCATCGCACACCTGACATCCAGACATTCATGTTGTGGCCAGGCTGGCAGTCAGACGTGTGGAGCTTAGAGTCCAAGAAATCGAGAAACCGTGAAACCGAGAGTCCTCGAGTCCGAAAGCCCGAGTGCAGAGTGAAGGTAGTGGAGTCTCGTCAGGATTCTCCCCAGAGGAGTTGCGTTCGCGAACGGTCACGATATTTGCTAACTAAACCGCGTTTAGTGAGTGCGATTTGGCATTAAGGAAAACCTACAAAAAAATACAAGTTGTTAATTCGCTAAAATAAAGGGAAACCACACACAGCAAGCTCTGTTCAGGACCCAGCATGTGCTATGGCCCCAGGGGGTGGATGTGGGTGGGTGGAGTTAATGGTGGTGTCCTTTCCGAAAACCAAGAGAGTGAGAGATGGCGAGAGAGCAAACTTATTGATTGAGCTTTCTCTCGCTGGGAGCTCGCAATATTCGCCATACGAAAATAAATACTGGTACTTTTCGTTTGGCGGCGGAAAAGCTTCAACTTGGCTTTGATTTTCCCGCTGCCGCTGTGCCTCGGGTGAATTTTTCAGCAATTTTCATTTTCAGTTTTTCTCCCGACTGTTTTAGGGCGGTTCCGCAATCAGCAGCGACTCCTGCGATTCAACCACACACTCACCTCGAGCGCGTATGAAAATTCGGGAAAACCCGAAAAAATAATATAAAATCAAACGGAAAACACACACGCTTTCCACGCAAATAAAAACATCCAAGCGGCAAAAATAAAAGCGTGAAAAGCGTGCAGGGGGATAAATGAAAGTTGTGAATTGGTCGGGAGGAGGATTCGGAAAAATATTATGACAAAAAAGAAGAGTGTGTTGTTATTGTTCGACTGTGTGTGTCTGTGTGTGTGACTGGAGCGTGTGTGCGTGCGTATCCTTTTTCGAGTTGTGTTTTTGTCGATTGCGGGATAAAAATTCAATAAAATGCGAGGCATTGCAATTGCCAAAATGGCCAAAATTACAACAAACTCGACACGCGCGCACATACACATGGAAATTTGTCAGAAATTTCGCCTGTATGTGTGCGCGTAGTTTTGATTTTCTCTGTGGCTTACTCTCCTTTGCCTCTGTCTCTGTGGCTGTCTGTGTGTTTGTGACTCTCCCCAACTGTATGTGTGTGTGTGTGCGAATGTCCTTCGCTGCTTACGTACGCAGGCTGAGTGACTCGATTGAGGCGGCTGCCTGAATGGCTGGCAGGTCCTGTGCTCCGCTTTTTCCTTTGTGAAATGAATGCGTATTCAATGAGCAATGAAATCCGTGACACATTCGCGCCTTCTCTCCGCCTCGCCTCTCTGTCGCTCTCTCTCTGTCTGTCTGTCTGACTGTCCCTCTCTCTCTCTCCTTGTCTTGCTGCTGGCAGGACCTTTTGCATTTTCCATTTAATTTATTTTTTATTACACTGGCCGCCTTTGTTCTTTGTCCGATTTCCGTTTTAAATAAAAGCGACATTAACACCATAACCTCTGACATTTATCCGTCTGTCTCTCGCCCACACACACAGACACAGAGACACACAGTCACACACACGCACTCGCAGTGGCAGGATAACTTGCCACATGTGCCTGTATTTCTTCTCGGTGTGTGTGTGTGTGTGTGTGTGCGTGCAAAGGCATTTTATCCTGCCTTGGAAATTCCTTTGGCTGAGAGTCCTTCTGAGCAAAATTCCTGTGTTAATTTCAGCTCGAAAGTTAACCCATTAATTGGCTGGCAAAGTGCTAAAATTCCTTTGGCCTCCTCCGCGTGAGTGAACCGCAATAATATCAATAAATTCCTCCAAGGATATATAATAACTATGCCCCATAACTGCATCGGTGCCTTGCTCCTCCCCGGTCGCTCTAAACCAAAACTAAACTAAACTAAACCAAAACCAAAATCGAAACGAAACGAAACTAAATCGAACCAACTGCAAACTAAACTAAGCCAGAGACCAAACAAAATAGAGAAAAACTTGTTGAAGTGCTTGATTGATGTGTGTGCCCAATTGGCTGCCGAATTGAGCGAGCGAAACGAGAAGGAGTCCTCCGCCGCCTGGCAAAAAGGTGAGTCAACCGACAACTGTCTGCTAATGCTACTTCTGCCAAGATGGGAGAAAATTTAACCCGAGGAGGGAGGGGGAAACTTAACGGGGAAAATTCGAAGCATTTTTGACTTTTCTGCTGCACTGCAGTTCAATTTTTTGGTGGAATGCAGGTAAAATTTGTTAAGTGGGGATATTAATTATGCCATTAAGATGGGTGATTAAGTAGGAAATTATTCTTTAAGTCTATCAATAGACTTTTATAGCTTAAAATATAATGTTTGAATATTTCTTTATTTTATTTAACGATGACTAAAGCAGTAATTGTAATAAATTAATATAATATTTATAAATATGTGTATTTATAAATATATGATCTTAGCTAGTAGTATTTTCGAAATTAATTAGGGACACTGCTTCTTTTTGAAAAAATTTATGTTTGGGAATAAACAATGAAGAAAAGGTAAAAATTATAACTAATCATAATTTAGTAAATTACTATTGTTAAATCGACAATATAGGAAAAGGAGTTCCCCAATTTATTCATCAAGAAAATATAGTACAAAATATTTGCAAAGGCTTTATTTAAATTTAGTTATTTAGTTACTTAACCCCTGGTTTTGTGAAATTTGCATATTCCTTTAATTTAATTTCTTATTCTAAAAAAAAAAAATTATTATATATTTAATTTACAATACTTAAATTAAAAATAAACGATAAACACTACAGTCTTTCCTTTTAAACGACATGAAATTTAGTTAAAGTCTAGCCATCTGTAGACATCCTAAATAAATCATGTAAACATTTAACGTTTTTTTATTTATCTTATAATACAAATTGTTGAATTAATTACCAGTAAAAAATAATATTACAATCTGCGAAAGTTTTTCCAAATCTAAAACGTTCTTGGACTTATTTCAGACCAAATATTTGCAATAAAAGGATAACTTTTTCCTTAAATTATATATTTCTAATCAAATTTCAGAGTTTTCAAATAATGCACAAAATTAATTATAATTACAACAAAATGAACCGAAACCCATAATTGATGAGCTGTGTGTATGCACTTTTCCAGACTTATTTATTACTTATTCCAAGTGTGAATTAACAGGATTACGAGCACGTTTTTTATGAGATCCATATAGCGAGAAGAAAAATAGGCGCCCATTTTCGAGACCGTTCGCCCACCGAAAGCCAAACAAAACACAAGAATTAATTACTCACTTGCTAAGGCCGAAAATGAACCCGAATTTTCAGAGGTTTGGGTAGGGATTTGGGTTTAGGTGGGGTTGCTTTCCCCCCGTTCAGTTTTCAATCAGCAATCAGCGGGAATAAAAAGTTGTGAACTTCCCAGCCGCATTCTCATTTCCCCCTCAAATCCCTTGCCCCGGCCAAAATATCCATTTGCGGATTAGGCATACAGTGAGTTTCTTCCTTGCCAGCAATTTATCCTTTATAAACAGCCGCCGGACCTGCTCTCACACACATACACAGACAGAGAAAAAGGAAAAGGGTTTCCCTGCCTGCGTGCGAGTGTGTGTAGCATAATTTGAAGTGCACACTTCCGTCGGCCGAAAAATATTGTTTGGCTGCCGAATTCTGGCAAAAAAAAAGTCTATTAATAAAAATAAGCAAAAATCAGTGAGCGTCCGAAATTGACCCTGCCAGGACTAGGGAGTGGAGGGGGAGCGTAGGAAAAGCCAGCGAGCAATTTCCCAGCCAGCAAAGTTCAGCGAATCAAGAGCGCTTTTCTTTCTTGTTCTTTCATTTTTTTCCTCTGTTTTTTTTTCCTGCCCCGAGTGCGTTTACTTAAGCAATCAACTCGACCTCAAACACACACACACACACACACTCGCTCTGGTCTGTGTATATATTCTCTTCGTTTTTATTATAACAACTAAAGGAGGCCGCAAAGTTTGTGTGCACACAAAATACACACACATGGAAAACATGGGGCGGAAGAGAACCCTTTTTTGCCATCGAAACGAATTTGGAGCAGAAATCGCAGTGCATTTGCGGGCTGACATCTTCGCCAAGTATGTGCGGATATTTTGTTTGCAGACAAATAAAACATTTGCTCTTCGCATCGGCGAAGTTTGTTTAGTTTTTCAATTCTTTATTTTTGCTTTATTTTGCCCGGTTTTCAGCTTGGGGAATCACAATCCGGAGAAACATTTACACGCGTGCATAACAAAGGACGTGCAAATTCTCACGTCAACACACATAAGCCACTGGCAAACACACACGCACACAGAGCGAGTCAGGTGGTACGCTAACGCACACTCACGCACTTGCGCGGGCAATGTCAACATGTGTAGCATACTTTTTCGGGGCCCTTTCCCAGCATTATTTGCACCTTTCGTCCTTTCGCCTTTGTTGTTATCTGCGGCTCTCTGGCTCCTACATTTTCATCTTTCCTTTTTTTTTGGGAGTTGTTTTTCTTATTTTTCTTACTCTTTTGCAACTTCAAAGCTTCAATTTGCAGAGAGAGAGAGAAATTATTAAAGTCAATTTTAGTGGCATTTATTAATTTATTCCAATAACTTATCACCTTTCTTTATACTCTAAAATTTATTTAGTACATTATTTCACAATTCAACCTAGTTTCTGCTATATTTTTCTCCTTGTGTATGACTCCTTTTTTGTTGTTATTTAGTGCCTTCGTTGTTGGCTTTTATGCTTGCGCCTGCTTCTCCCTTGTGCTCATCCTTCTTATTTATTTTGTTGAATTTTTTTTGTTGTTGGTTGTTGGCCCTGCGATTTGTATCTGGCTATCTGCGGGATATGCTCGCCATCTGAAGTCGTCCTTTGGTGCAGTCATCACACACTCCTTCTCTCTCTCTCTCTCTCTCTCTCTATGTCCTTTGCGGTTCCTTTATGATGTGCGCATAAAATATTTGTCATACATTCTTGACAAAAATGTGCCCTGTATTGGATTTGCTTTCGGGTTTCGGGGCTGATGCTTGTGTCCCATTAATGTTTGCCGTATCCTGCAATCCTTTTCGGACGCTGTTTTTCCGGGGCCACGCCCCAGCATGCATAATCCACGGATTCGGGGAGCTAGAAGCTGGAAGCTGTGAGTTTTGGCCGCGTTTTCCATTTGTCGCAGCCCATCCATCCATCCATCCGTCCGCATATATCTATCCATCCTGGATAGCAGCTATCTGTCTTTGTATCTGAGCCTCGCCTCGCATCTCGTCTCGATGTCGCGTTTAACGAACTGTGTCATTTACACTTTTTGACAATAAAGTCGGGGATCCCTACACTGCTCGCCCGTTACACAGGACCCCCCGCAGGACCCTTTGCCGTGTCAAAGTAAAAATATTTGCCTTCAATTCGCTTGACTGCATGCACGTTCCATCTAAAGGCTGCACAGGCCTGGGATCGGGCACCAGCTCTGGCTTCTCCGTTTCTCTCTTTCTCTGTCTCTTGTTTCTCTCGGTTTCTCTGTGGGATTGGGTCTCCTTTTCTCCGCTGTTGACTTTTGGTCGGGGACGCTTTGACGTCGATTACGCAAAGCCAATAATGAAATGACTTTGGGGTTTTGATTGGCAAAACATTGCGGGCTATAAATGCGCACACACAGGCACATACACATCCTGCCTGGCCACGCCCCCTTGTGCACTGTGTGTGTGTTTGCGCTAAAATTCACGCTCTATTAATGGCGCTTTGTGTGGCCCCAAAACATCGACACCGCCACAGCCACCGCCATCGAGCGAGTCGCGACCATAGTCGTCCCTCCATCGGTTCCATCGGCTCGCCATTGTGATTGTGCAGTGTCAACATTTGCCTTTGATTTGCCATTTTAATTAGCCACCAATCAAGTGCCGCCTGCAAAGTCCTGCCCAGCGACCAGCGACCTGCGATCAGCGACCTGAAGTGAAATCAAATAGGTCTATTCGCAAATTTATACACGATTTGTGGCCGAAAGCTGTGGTGTTTACCAACGCAGGATTTCCATGGATAGGTTGCTAGGTCATGGAGAGAGATTTTCTGAAGTGGTTTATCTTTTAAATTAATGTTCTTTGAAATTATTAGGATCCTTATTTAGCATATTTATTAGTAAGGAATTAAGTTTATATAATTTATAGAACTTTAAGCCCAAATACAAACATCTTTTGTATGGCGTTTATTTAGTTTCAAGCTTAAAGTAAAGAAATTGTGCCCTGCAATTGATATAATAAAATGTAAGGATTTATTGAGCAATTTTTGATTTGTTATTTTGAAACAATAAAGTAAATTTAATATAAAAAACTTATTATTTACCACAAATAAGAAAACTTTATGCGTAGGAAAAGGTTAAGGGGAATTTATGAATTATTTCTTATTAAGTTTCTGTTTAGACTTTTATTTCGCATAAATAATAAACAAATCCCTCAAAAACGTATTAAAAAATAGAATTTTAATTGATTAATATGTATGCTTTTTATTTTCCAAGCAAAAATATATCTCATATCATATTCCCATTAATAATTCTTCAAAAGCATGTGTTAATAAAGCTTATATTTATTGTTTAGCACTTTCTTTGATATATTTTAAATAATAGAATTGATCTTTTTTAATGTATAGCCTTTGTTTTATAAACTACTTTCTTTTTGCTTAGTAAAATCTATTGCCTTTTGACCATATATGTATATATATGTCCTTATGCCGTGTTTGTTTCTCGAGTCCGTTTAAATTGTCTCTTTATTTATGTGTTTTGCTCAAGGTGCGTTTACCGTTCGCCCACATTTTGAACTCTCTCCCTTCTCCCTGTAACCTATTTTTTCCCGCCACCTTGAGATTCTTTGGCTGGCTCCAACTCCTTGTATTTGCATCCTCCCTCGTTCCTTTTTTTGGCCATAAACAAGCCTTCTTTACAGAGTCTCTGTGAGTCTGGGGCGCCGCTTAATAAATATATCTCAATCGCTTAAACGCGGCAAATGGCCACGCCCCCCAGGGCTGCTTCTATGCTATACATATAGATATATATATATATATTCTGGTATAGGGACTATGCATGGCATGCCTGCTCATTGCTGGCAAGCGATCCGATGCCCTGAATGTTTACATAACGCCGTGGCACAAAGGCCGTAAGCCAAAACCAAAAGTCGAATGCCTGAATGGTCGCCGTCCGTCTGTGTCTGTGTCTGTCTCACTGTCTATCTGTCTGTGTGTGCTTGTGTCTGTTTGTGTGTCTTGTGTGTGTGTGTGTGTGTGGGGCATATTTAGTTACCTATATGGAAGCATGATTTGATATCGCATGAATTTTATATAAAAATAAATATAAATATAAACATAAATCGCAATTGGCTTCCACACACAAAAGTCGAGCGATTGGCGGGCTCACTTCTTCACTTTGCTCCAGTACCGCTATAAAGGGTATCTTTTGGGGTATATTAAGCTATTTGAAATTTAAATGAATATTAAAAGGAAGAAATATTAACTTATATTGTGTGTTCTTTTGTCTGTAAGTCTGTTTTCTATGATACGAACTTTGGAATCTTGAGACACAGAGTAAGTTAGGTCATGGTTTCAAGAGCTCTTTGGCATTTAATTTAATTATTTAATGCTCACCAGATATATATTTAAGAATATTAAATTTAAACTAAATATGAAAATGGCTTTACAATCTATTTAAATTTTATTTTTTTGTATTTTAAAGCCTATAAATGACCTACTTGCTTTTAGATTCCAACTCTTGTGGTAACAAAATTCTTCGCAAATCTTTCTTTAACATTCCAGTTTATATCAAGCTTCAGGTAACCCCTCTTCGATACCCTCTAATAATACCATTCAATACCCGTTCCCTTAGTATTTGTCCGGATTTTATAAATAACATTTATTTGGCTCATTTGGCTGTTTATGGGAAAAAGCCATCTCCGAGCTCCTGGGCCGGTCGCTTATCGTAATTACAATCTCATGTAAGCGATTCGCGCGATGCTGTTGCACAACTCTGAGGTCATAAAGTTGGACTACTTTTTGGCCAGATATGTATATATAGATATATGGATACTATATATATATATATATATATAGAGATGGTGGAAACGAGGACCCCACAATGCAGCAGGCAACTAAATTAGGCGGCATTTGAATGCGGCTCTTTTTCTCGCTGCTCGGCCCGAAAAGTTGCTCCGCTTCTACCAATTCTTCCTTTTCTTTTTTTTTTTGCCTTTTCGGGGTTAGTTGTTGGTCAAACGCTTGGGGAATAATAAATAAGTATGTATGTGTGTTGGCCAAAAGAGAATATGCATGTTGTCCCAGCCATTTTCATAGTTCATTTGGGCACAGCCTCCCAGTTCGCATAGGTCAGTCAAGCGTGTCCTCTATACTTTCTTTTTTTTTGGGATCGGGATGGCCAGTGCTCTTGTCGATGAAGTGTGACGTTTATTAAACTCAATTTAAAAGAATGGCGGCTCATTTATTTTATTACTGGTCCCTGTCAAGTGCGGCTAAAGTTACCAACGAGAGAGAGAAAAGGCAAATGTTGATAGTGGCACATTTCCCGGGCCCCCGAAATTAGTGGAGAGGCAAGAGAGCCTTTAGCCTGAAGCTCATGTGTGTGTGCCTGTGCCCCGACCATGTGGGCACGGGTATATTTGTGCGCTTGTTCGGGGCATAACAACCATTTGTTATTGATATTGACAGCTGCAAATAAATGAGCAATTTGCCGGGGGCCATTTTCTTTGCCTGCCTGCCTGCCTGGCTGGCAGCTCGCCTGCCTGTGCTAAATTTAGCATTCTTCAAGCTGAAATTTTATGCCCACTACGATTGGAGTGCGCGGGGTATATTTTGTATTTGTGAAGAAGGTGCCCATAAACAGTAAATATTTTCCTACCGAAAATTTATAGCCGCGATTGTTCTTCAAACGGGGCGTTCCGGAAGGTATAATAAATTGTATAGAAAAATATTGTAGGCATCAACAATTCAAGGGGGAAAATGTTTCATCAAACGGGAATGTGGCAATAAATTCAATTTAAATATTGTTTTCAAGCTAAAATTCAAATAAAGTTAATATTACTATTGTTTTTTAGACTGAAATTCATGAAAACCCTTAAAGTTTGTTCTTAAATATATATTTTTATCTTAAAGCAACTCTATATACTCAAATTATTTTTATAAATTTTTATTATTGAAGTTGTTAATCTTTAAATAGTGGATACAATAGATTGCCCTCCAAAATATTGTACTTATAATTTATTTTCCAGATGCTATCATGGCTTATTAGACATCCTTTGAGATTTTACATTCATTTAACTAATATTTTCATCTGTAATTAAAAATATTATTAAGTATACATATTCTTTCTAACAATATTTAACATCTCTGTTTATTTTTAAGCCCCATTTGACCCCCTTTAAATGATTTCAACTCTTGTTTAAAACCTTCAAACTGGGTATCCTTTCGAATTACCAATTCCTCAGCGAGGCAGTCAACACTTTTTGTGGCTGGCCCCTGTTTTTCTTTCCAATTCCCGCCCATCATCTCGAATTGTCAAAAGGACCTGTGAGAGATACAAAATCAAAATAAAAAAAAACCAAGAGAGGTGAAGAGGGACATAACGCTCTGGCTTTTTTTCGCCGGCGAGGTTCGAGGAGACACAACACTTTTTCAGGCTTAAGCTCGTTGCGCTGCAAAGTATGCAACACTTTTTGCACTTCGCCAGTCGCGCATTTTGATAGATGAGTCCTGGCGGCCATTATGCAACACAGGCGCACACATGTAGCCTCGTTTATCTGTCTGTGTGTTGGTGCGGTTCTTTTGGCATAACTCACATTGCTCACAGCTTACTTATTTACCCAAAAATGTAAAAAATGGTGCAATAACAACAGGCGGGCGAGCAAGCCAGCAAAACAAGCAACGACGACGACTACGACGACCGGCAATAGCAACAACAAAAGCAAGCAAAAATACCCAAAAAAACAACAATAGCAATAACAACTGTGCCAGTGACAGCAGCCAGCGTGTGTGTAACAATTTCTCAAACAGTGCCACACATAAGTCTGTCTACCAGCTGCTATAATGTGTTTCCTGTTTGTGCTCAACGCTCACACACCACCGGATATGAGGCGTCCATCGGAAATGTGTTTCAATGGGTGTTTTCTGGCCCCCTCCCCCCAAATCCCCCTTTCCGCACCTTTCTTCCTGTGTTGTTATGCATTTTTTTCCCTCCCTTTCCTCGGAAGAAAAGGTTGCAACTCTGGCCACTCACTAACACACACACACATACGCAGGGGGGTCCTTGACTCGCAGGGGTTGCGGGTCGTTTTAGTCGGTGTCCTCTTATCTTTGCGGGCGACCAAGAAATATATGACCAGGCACCCTCAGTGAGCATAGAAAAAACGCAGAGCACTTGTAGAAAAAACGGGTGAGGTATACAAGGGTTCTACATAACCTTTAAAAACGGGTATCTAAAAGTATGCAATGATATTTATGCAGTGATATTTTTGAGGTAGTTAGATAACCGTTGCAAGCTTTTAGGAAATGAAACTAATGATTTTAAATAGCTATAGTTTTTGCTTTATCCTTCACAGGTTTTTAGGCTCTTCTAAATCAGTAATAGAACCGTATTTTTCTCTCAGTGCAAATCAGCGTAAAATGCGGGCTAAAAAAACGCAGATGAAAGGGGTAGAGTTTCAGTGAAGGCGGTGCCAGCGAAAGCGGCGTCAACTATCCGTTGTTTATACTGCTTTGCTTTTTGTGCCCCCGTCCTTTAATTTTTGCAGCTAGCATATTGCCAGCATCCTGCTTCCTGCAAGGCTTCCTTATACCCAACCTCTACCGCCTCTACCATCACCCTGTGCATCCTGGCGTTGTCATTGGCAGGCCCCCTATGGCTGTGCCGCACCCCCGTTGCTGCCTCCACTTGCTGGCAAAATTGAAAAATACGCGCGATAAAATGCTTGACATGCCACGTAATGCGTTGCAAATATATTGCCAAAGTTTTTTTCTCCCTGTTTTTTTCTGTTGTTTGTTATTTGTTATTGTGACTGCAGCGGACAGAAAAAGAGAGAGAGAGCCAGCGGGGGCTACGAGTGGCAGGGGTTCGGGCCAGAAGTTTTTAACTCGGCCCCGTTATTATTCATTATTGAACTGCCAGTTTGTCCTGACACACGCCAAACGCCATGAGAACGCGACCAAATGGCCGACTGGCCAACTGGCCATCGGGCCAACCAATCGGCCAACTGGCAAAAACCAAAGCCGAACTGAACTCAACTCAACTGAACTGAAAATGCGATTGCCACCGCTGTCCGTGCGTTCCCCCTCATTGCATTGATTTTTTTAGTTGGTTTAATTTTGAAAGCGCAAGGCTAAAACTAATTTCGAATTATTTTGGCATTGAACACTGACTGGTCACAGAGGGGGCAGATTCGATCGGAATTGGGTTTGCGGGTGGTGGCCATTAAGTGGTCACAAAACTTTGTCCGTTGACATCCAATTTTTGGCCTTAATGGCAGCCAAACTAACAAAGCAGTTAATAATGCAGCCAACGGGAAGTGAAACAGCGCACAAAAGTGGTTCACTAAGTGTGGCATTTATTACACTAAACAGCGGGATTTTTTGGGGTCAGAGAAATATGTGCTAAGTACATGATATTTACTTATTAATTATTTATTTAATTTAGTAAAATAAAAATAATAACAGAGATGGGCGGTACTCCAGAAAATGCAGGGTTTCTAGACCCCTTTAAAATTGTAAAAAATAAATAAAATGGTAAGATTTCATTGCCTTTTTTAAGACACCTTTCTAGGGTTTTCTGCAGTATCCTTGAGAGTGATAGTCCAGCAAACTCTGAAAAGCATTATTTATATATTTAAAAGTTCTAATTTAATTACAGAACTAATAAATTTTTAAGTTCACTGCAAGCTTATATGGTTTTACTTCGATTTTCGCCAAAGTAAGGAGCTTTTCCAGCCAAGTGTCCTTGACTGATTTAGAGATCTTATCGAACCGCCAGCTTGGCCCCATATGCTGCGTCTCCTGCTGCTGCAGTCTCGCTGGGAAAAAAGGCCCATAAATATGCGGCTGCCAGTGGAGAAAGCATCGCATTTCTCCGTTCCCCATTTCAGCTTTCTTCGAATCCTTCTTGGGCTCCGCAGACTCAGTGTGTGTGTATGTGTATGAGTCCTTTGGTTTTCGCTTTTCTCTCTCTCTCTCTCGCCTTTATCGCCTTTTGTCGCTGTACTGCCTTTGACGTCACCTTAATTAATGGGTTAATGCGACGTCGACGGCGACAGCGTTTGGTAATTAAGCGACTTTGTCGCTGGCCCCTTTCTGTGCCAAATGAATTATGTGTCGGTGCTCCCAATTCCCAGGCACTCTGCGGTCCGCACAGAACTAAAACAGTAATTTGGCATTGATTTAATATTTTATTTTAATTAAAATTTCGCACATTGCACGGCTCGCCGTGGAGCGCCTGGGCGGAGACAAAACGTGACTCTGGCGGCATTATCATGCTAAAATGTCATAAATTAATTGTACTGTAATTTGCCAGTGTACCCATAGACGCCAGTGTCTCTTCTCATTTTGAAGACACTGAGAAAATAATTATTTTTACCTGCAAAAATTTTATAATAAGCTTAATAAACAGTATTAAAAGTTGTTCAAAATTAGTTTCTATTAGTAGATAAGCCTTTAAAAATATAATATATATAATATAAAATAAGAATATTAAATCCTGGTAATACTCCTTCCTTACCTAAATAAAATAATTCAAATTGTATCAAAAGTAAAACCTTTTAAAAATGAATTTTAAACATTAAAAAAATGTATAGTAATTAAGAATTTTTTGGAGCCTATTTACTTACATCGTTTTAATTTTGAATAGAGCAAATTTCCTTCTTTATTATTCAATATTTATAATTCAAATCCTTTAAGATTCTCCCCTTTTCTCTCACTATTCAAAGCAATAAGTTTAGCATGGGCCAGCGCTGCGTATAC
>VNJS01001594.1:0-18119 GCA_008042575.1 Drosophila watanabei | reverse complement strand
TTAAAAAACAGTCAGGTTATAATATTTTTTCAACAAGTTTACGTATCGTTTGTATGGCAGCTATATGATATAGTCGTCCGATCTGGCCCGTTCCGACTTATGTCCGAGTGAGAGTATATAAAAGACAATCTGCAAAGTTTCATTCAAATAGCTTCAAAACTGAGGGACTAGTTTGCGTAGAAACGGACAGACGGTTTGCGTAGAGACGGACAGACAGACAGACGGACAGACGGACATGGCTATATCAACTCGGCTGTTGATGCTGATCAAGAATATATATACTTTATTGGGTCGGAAATGACTCCTTCACTGCGTTGCAAACTTCTGACTGAAATTATAATACCCTGCAAGGGTATAAAAATAAGACTTCACTATTTTAATATATATAACATATATAATACATAATTTGATTGAGTTATGAGCTTAATATATTATTTGAGACTTTCGGAAAGGTTAAGTTTTTAGAAAAATTATGATAACTTTGTCAGTTTTTGACGACTATATCATATAGCTGCCATACAAACGATCGGTAAATGTGGAGGAAAGAATATAATTTACTTTACATGTAAAAAATGTAAAACTAATAATAAAATGAATATAAAAATAATTCATATTATATTAGATAGGGAAAGATTATAATTGATCCAATTGCAATATGTAAGGGTATACAAACAAATACAAAGTTAGCTTTCTTTCCAGTTTTTATTTTTTTTTAACATTTATTTTGGTAGGTATTTGCGTAAATCATAAACAATAAGTTTCTATGTATATCTTTTTATTTTTAATTTTTGAAGACTTGTTGCCACAAAGAAGTTTGGTAAGTATTTAGGGGTTTCACTAGTGTTTCCAAAGACGCCGTGAATATGTACATATATATAGCATGAACCGTAAAACCTTCCCAAAACCATCCACATAAGGGCAAACAATAAAAAAAAAAACGTCACGCGAGCTACAATAAAAGATTAAGGCGAAATAGGGACTAAAAGCTGATGAGTGTGGCGGGAGTTGCACACCCCCTTCTCTATTTCTTCCCCCTCCCTTATCAATACCGCTGTGTGTATGGGTGTGTCTTGCGTTTGTATACGTGACGTAAGGGCAGCAACTGAAAAAACATGCGCACATACCGTTACACTAATAAAAAATGTGTAATTAGACAAAGGAAAAACTAACAACAGAGAATGACCACTTAAATATGGCAACAATTTAAATACGAAAAAGAGAAACAAACAAAACACCTATCCATCGCCCCCAATTTCCCAGTGTTCATCTGTCAACTTTATGTGCGCTCTTTTTTTTCGCATATTGACGACATTGACGGGAACGAACATCAACGGAAAAAGCAGTGCACGACCTCGAAAAAAAAAATGTAGATAGAACGCGGCGAGCCAAAGGGAGAAAGAGACGAATTAGAGGAGGAGCGGAGCTGTGCGGGGGCAGCACCTGAGAAAGCACACTTAAAGGCTGACGTTAATGTGTATATACAAGGGAGGGAGCTCCGAGAGGGGGTGAGGCAAGTTCAGATTGGAGCGCAGACATAGCCGGCTGGCGGCATTAGCCTGTCAATGTGTGTGTGCTCCCCGCCGAACACACTGGTATAGGTGCTCCAGCATTGAGAGTCGCAACAGTCCAAGTGCGACAAGGCCAACGCCAAGTGCTCCATGCATACACACATACACAGAGGCAACGCCAGCAGGCGAAAATAAGAAGACAAACATGTGATACAGACACGAATATCCCAGTAGGCGTCGGTGTGCGAGCCGTGTCTGCTAATAGTTGATTGACTTCTTTGCGACTAGAACGGCAGCAACAACGTCAACGTCGAAGAAGAGACGCCGCCCGTTAATATTGTCAGTTTTGCAGGCAATTATCCATAGTACTGTTGCAATTACAGCCGCCTAATGTATGACGAAAAGCACTCATTGTTTGTTAACTTTTCAAGGCACTGTGCCGCCGCGACGCCGATACTCTAGTTATCTCGTTTTAACTCATGCAGCTACAATCTGAAATTGTTAAGCGCGCGCTTTTTGCAAACGCCAAATTTCGCAGCCTTCCGTTGATCAGTCTCCCTTCCGGCTCATCCCGCTTTGCATTTTGAAGCATTTTTTAATTAATTGAAGAATTTTTAATTAAAATATAAGCAGCAACAATAAAAGCTCTCGGCGAACACTCATCCGGATACACACACAGTCTCATAAGGCAGGCACACATACATGCGCGAAAGCATGAGTAATGCGAGAGCAACAGAAAAAATATTTTTTGCACTATCAGAGTTGCCAACGCTGGAGCGCCCAATGCTGAGAAAGATGTTAAAACTAACCGCTACTAATTTGCATAAATAACCAATTTCGAAAAAGCTAAGGGGAAACATGAGAGAGAGAAGGAGGCCGGCAACAACTTTGCGACACAATCGATTCATTCATCGATTTTCCGCAACGCCGCCGCTGCTGCGCATGAAAAGCACATTTCGTCGGACAAAAAATAATATAAATGGGGGAATGGTTAAAGAGAGAGAGAGAGAAAAAGAGACCTTACATTCCAGCCCCATCGATTTTGGGTGTGGAGCAGAACACCACATATTTAAATATAGTTAATCCAAAAACTATGCCGATTCCTTCTAGAAACTTACGCCTTGACAACACCTAATAGAGGAAACGCTATAGCTACAAACAGCCCTTAGCAACATGGAGGAAAAGAAAAATGTTGGCCGCGCAGCCCTCGCTCGCAACGCTAAATACACAAAATTTCGTTTTACCCCTGCCCCCGACCGATAATACTATTCCAGAAAAAACTATTTGGCCCGCCTAGCTGTAAATTATAATACGCAATTTGACTTCTTTCTCTTTTCGCAAAAACCACGCGAATTTTTGCCGGTAAAAATCAGGTTTTACATTTTTTTTTCGCCTCTCTGTCCGCCACCGTCATCGTCTATTCTGCCATTTGCTCTGCTTCTTTATCGCTTGACTCCTCTCTGCGTTCGTTTTCGCAGAAATACTACTCATCGACAGCGACGCTGCGTCGCTTCACTTCTACCGCTGCACCTACACAAGCAAATATTGAAAATTTCCATCTTTTTCGTATATTTTCCATCAGCGACTATCTGTCGGACCATCAATTGGCGAATTTTTGACGCAAAAGCAGACATGTTGGGGCAATTTTTTTTTAACGACCACGCGACGACGCAACGTATCTGAGTGGACCCCTCCCCAAACGCTGGCGCTCCTCTGGCGAGAAAATTTTCATCATTTTTTTCTTCTACTCACCATCGTACCGCTCGGCCTGTTCGGCCAACTTTGCCTTGTACACATTATTCTCGCGCTCAGTCATTGTGTTGTTGAAGCCTTTTCGGTCAAATTAATCCACAGAAAAAATTATTTAAATGCTCCCGGTACGTGCGGCGTCGATTTTGCTTGCTGCTTCCTGCCTTTTGCCTCTGATTCGTCGCCTTCTTTTTCTCTACTTCTCCTAGAGCTGGACTGAACGCTCTCGATGGTATCGATATATCGAATATTAGTTTCAATAGTAAACGATAGTGGCGAGGGCTTTACATTTGAACATCACTAAATTTGGCGCATAAGGCCCGGCTTCTACTAGGGGTCCAAGCAGAGGTATAATAACCTTGATGTGTTGAAATATATTCGTTTGTCAAGGATATCAAAGGCATCTAATTTCTTTTGTGTCGTAAGCTTTTCTGTAATACAGGTTTTTTCTTAAAATTTTTATAGAATAGTCCATAATTTATATATGATACTCCAATAAGAAAGCAACAAAGTTACAAATATTACCTATTTCTTTATATAAAAACTAAACTGTTTTGATAGTTTCGAAATATTTGTTATCGACTACTACTTCTACAATAATCGATGTTTTTCATTAGCCTTTTAAGTGTGACCAGTTGTCGTGTATGAAAATCCACTACTTTCTGAAGAATTTTTGATATCAAGCCGGTGGGCACATTATAGCCTATTTGCGTTTGTTATAAAAAAAATACAACTTGAACTATAGATTATAGCTTAAAAACTTTAATTCAAAAACTCTAGGTAACCTCAGAGGAGCCTCGTAACTTAACCAGCTGATACTGCGGTCTAACCGAACGTCCATGTGACGAAAGCTAAAAAATTAGGCGACAATGGGAAAAACGTTTGTAAAGTAAGGCGTTAGCTTAGTACCGGTTGCCAAAATGAGTCTCAACCTGGGTGGATGGATCCACAGCTTCACTGTGACGGACACGCAGGAGCACAAGGGCGGCTACACAATCTACAAGATTACCTCGATAGTGAGTTCAATGGGCAATTTGGGAAGTAGAACGGACTCACCAACTAATTTCTTCCCATTCACAGGTCTTTCCTCGCTCGGTGCCGCAAGCTCTTACCTGTCTAGTTGTGTGGAAGCGTTTCCACGACGTCAAGCGGCTGCACCGTGAGCTAAGCCGGCGGCACAAGAGCCTCCAGCTGCCGGGAAAGTTGCCCGTTCCGACGGACAGCAGTTACTTTAAGCGCTTCGATGCAGCTGTGATCCAACGCCGCAAAGAGTATATCCTGACTCTTCTCGACTTTGCCGCCCAACATCCGGCGTTGTTCAAGTGCGCCGCCTTTACGCAATTCTTCCAGGAGACACCATCGCCTAATGGTACGCCCCTGAAGAAGCTTTATGTAGAGCGATCATTGCGCCTGGAGACGACTGTCGCCAACAGCAGCTGCAATGGGGGATTAGGCGGCGCTGCTGATACCGGAAGTGGGTCGGGTGCAATTGCCGATATCTGCGATAAACTTGATTTGCCCTACGACCCACATGACGCGGGTGGCATAACACCTCTGGATCCGCGCTGCGATAAGGAGCAGCCGTCGTCGGCAGAAAAAGGGGACCTAAATGAAACAGAAACTAAAACGGAAGCGGAACCCGGGCTGGTTGAGGAGGCTCCAACGAAACGGGATTATCTACGACTACTCACGCCAATGGCCTCGATCGAGAGCGAAGACAGCGACTACATCTACGAGGCGGCCCTGGAGTTTAGCCACGCCGTCCAGGCGGAGGTTAATTTGAAGTACGCCGAAGCCCACGAGCGATATAAACATGGCGTGGACATCTTGCTCAATGGGTCCAAGCAGGATGGGAACGAGGAGCGAAGATTTATTGCCAAGGCGAAGATAGCTAAATATTTAGCGCGGTCAGAGGAGATTCATACCAACTTCCTGGCGAGCAACTGTCCCATAAAGAAGCTGCAGTTCCAGCTCTCGCTTGACACGACGGACGGTGAGAATGTCACTCAGCTGGAATGCCCTTGGAATCAATTGGCCAGATACAAGGTGTTGCAGGTACTCGAGGAGCGCGTGATGCAGGTGCAGTGCGTGACGAAGCCGCAGCAGCCGGCAACCATTATGAAGGGCATCGAAAAGCCAGCCAGTCACTCGCTAACCCAAAGCATCTTTCTGCCCCAACAGGTGCCTTATATGGTCCAACTGCTCGCCTATTTCCAGTCGGAACAGAAGATCTTTCTGCTGCTGAGGCAGGCGGAGGGGGGGAGGCTCTACGACTACCTGCAGAGCTACACGCCCACAAGCAACAAATGCGTAGATTACGAGGAGCTCTTTCCGGCGGAGCACGAAGAAGAGCAAGAACCCCTTACGGCGGAAAGCGATGTCAGTGATCTAGTGCGTAGCTCTCAGCAACTGCTCAAATCTGTCTCCAATACACTGAGCAACCTCCAAGCCGGTGTTGTTACGCATAGAAAGCGTGTAGCGGACTTGGACCGCATAGCCCGGAGCAAGCCCATACCGGAGCAGTGTCTGAGGCAGTGGGCCTGCGAGCTTGCAATTGCTGTCCATAGTCTGCATGGAAAGGGTATAATACTACGAGATCTACACATGGGCAACATATTGCTGGGAGACAAGGGCCAACTGCTTCTGACGTATTTCTATCAGAACGAGGGAATCAGCTCCGATGACAACTATGTGCACAAGGCATTGAGTTTGGAGGCGCTAGCAAATCATTTCGTGGCCCCAGAGCGACCATTGAGCTTTCGCTCCGACTGGTGGAGCTATGGGGTCGTCCTCTATCAACTTCTTCTGGGGGTGGTGAGTGAATAGCCTCTTAAAGAGTTTTGGAGAACATTCTTTAAATGTATTTTATATAGCCTTACAAGACGACACATCCCGGGCAACTGGAGCTTTATGCTTGTGTGCAGTATCCCACTGATACTTTCGAGATATCCGACCATGCGAAAGACCTTCTGGAACAGCTGCTGCAACTAAGTCCGGAGCTGCGGTTCGACTACGACCAATTGCGTTCGCATCCCTTCTTCAAAGGCATAAATTGGCAGCAGGTTGGGAAGATGGAAACTAATTTTAACTAATACGTGAATGTCTTTTCCCTTGACTTTAGTCATTTAGATCGAGTAATTGCGAAATATCTCACAATTTCATTACCATTCATTGAAGGTAGTTATATCGAAATATTTGAAACAAGAATCTGTGTATTTCATTCTTTTTCAGATACATTTTTTCTGAATTGAAATTGAAATTTGTTTATGTTTTTTTAGTGTTTTGTTAATAACTCTGGATTAGTTATTGGTAAAAAATACAATTTATTTAGATGTCTATTATATACACTTCCAAAATGACCTAGAAAGTATTCATTGCTTAAAAATATATATAGCTTTAAACGTAGGTAAAAACATTTTCAAACCGATATACAAAAAGTGGTGAGGATAAATTAGTATCTAATATTACTTTGTAAAGCCAAAGAGACATACATATACAATATATAAAAGAATCAATTTATTGTCTAAATACACAACAGTATTGGAGGCGCTTACAATAGGATTGGGCTAAATCTAGAACAAAATGTATATTTTGTAAACGGCGGAGTACCTTAGCTGGTAAGCAAGGTCTTTACATTGATTAATAAGGCACATTTGGAATGCACTTGGGCTTGGGCTCGCTCATTCGCTTGATTGAGGAGCCCCTGAACCTTTGTAACTTATTTATACTTAGGCTAAAACAAAAACCGCGTTAAGTTTTGGCAAGACTGGTTGATTCTGTTGTTGCAACATGCTTAACTAAACGTAAAAGGAACCCATAAGATAAAGAAAACAATGACCAAAGACTGTGTGTGAAACCGGCTAGAAAGAGAAATGAGGCGGAATTCAGTCGGAGATGTACGTAGCCGGCATTTTACGATTTGGATAACATCTGGAGCAGATCTCACAAACTTAATTTGGCAGACTACGATGTCATCTGCAGAATCAACAATAATATTTCTAAAATATTTCGTAACCTCTTACTATTGAATTGGGAGTCGAAGAATATAAGCTTTATCCTGAGTTTAGTCGAATAAAATTGAAATTAATTTCTAAAGGTATTTCGTGATTTAAGACTCTAATTCTTGAATATCTTTCTGGCGCGTCCCAGCTTGAAGTCCGGGAAACATATTGAAATGCTGCACACTCCACGCTCCCGTTTAAAACGGCCTCCGGAAATGGTGGACGCTTGGCGTGGGGGGCGTGGCCCAGCGGCGATGAGGCTGGCACTGCTGCTGGTGTCGCCGGTGTGTGAGCATTTCCTTCAGTGCAAAAAAGGCGGCAGGACGTAGCTCTGTGCCTGTTGCTGCTCCTCGCTCTTGATCACAGCCTGCAAGCCGCCGCTGTCGTTGTCATCACTGCTGTTTCCGCCCGCCCCGCTGCCACCGCCTCCTGTCCCTCTTCCGGCTGTCGCGGTTGTCACATAGTGCTGCGTTTGCGCCTCTATCATGTGACAGCTGGCTCCGGGACTCAGCTCCAAGCTCGCTCCGCTTTGGTGGCACTGTAGGTGGACGTATTTGGCCTCTTCGGCGCTCAGGTACTTACTACTATTAAGTTGCTGCTGAGCCTGCTGTTGCTGTTGTTGGTGGGCATGGACCGTGACCAGGGTGCCGTCGGGCAATTGCTGCTGCTGGGCGGTCTGCAGCTCCGCCGGCTGGTAGCTTCCACCGTTGGTCACCGTCTCCTCTGCACTGCCACCAACTGAACCAGCGGTGGCGCTCATCTCCATGCGTGTGGGACTGCCGTATTCATAGTGTCTCATCGGAAACAGTTGGCTCTCGTGGACGTAGGCGCCATACTGGCCGGAGTAGGTGCCATAGGGACTGGCCGCCGGCGAGAGCAGGCTAAACTGGGGAGTTAGCTCGTAGGGTGTCTGGTAACTGGTCCAGCTGTCCATGCTACCCGGTGGCGTCACCGTCGTCGTCTGAGGATAGCTTGTGAATGGCGGCGCAAGCGTTCCGGGATTGAGCGTCGCCGTTGGCGGAGTACTCGTCTTGATGTAGCCCGTTTTGCGTGGCGGCTCGTGCTTGCGCCACTTGGCCCTTCGATTCTGGAACCACACCTGCACACGGGACTCGCTCAGGTTCAGCTTGATGGCCAGCTCTTCGCGGGCGAACACATCTGGATACGGGGCACGTTCAAAGGCCCGCTCTAGTTCCTCCAACTGGTAGGCAGTAAAGGTGGTTCTGAAATGTACAATTAAAGTAAAAATGGTTAGCTATAAGATAAAACTATACTAAACATACCCCTGCAAAGTATTAAATTTATTATAATCTTTACGAAATTATAGTTAAGTAAGATTTATAAATTCGAAAAAAATCATTGCTTTGATAAGGTCGGTAAAATTATGAAATGAGTAAGAACAGTTCTCACAGTTTATTCATTAATAAATGCTAACTATATTGAAGTATAAATAGTAACTTTACCTCAGAACGTTATTCTTTGAATCCTTAGTTTGTTTAAATTAAAATTAAATTAAAATTGTATTATTAGATTATGTGATCAATATGCATATATATTGCTCTAATGACTCCTGAATTCTAGAATAATAATAACATGTGCATTCACCACCGCACTTAGGACACTTTGATCATAATTCAACTCTTCAGATTGTGTGTCTACCCACCAAGTTCTATCTATTTCTTTATTAGTAGTTACTTATACGTCCCGTGGCTCCGTCCAATAAATAAAAGATATTATTGCCTTGGTGAGCATAATGTCATTGATTTCCCGTCGTTAAATTAATTGGCAGTAAGATGCCATTGCATCTGCTTACCTCGTTTTCTTCTTCTTGATGCCATTAGGATCGCCCTTCTTCTTGCCGCCGTTGCCGTCCTTTTTGGGAGTAACGGCCACCACGCCACCCGCTGTTCCAGCCGCCCCCTGGGAACCACCGGCGACGGAGGAGGACGTGCTGCCGCCGTTAGGGGCCCCAGCTCCACCCCCACCGTTTACTACCGCCACTGAGTTAGCGGGAGGACTCACTCCAGCTCCACCCGCCGTCTCCATTTGTCCGCATATCTCGTCCGGCTTTTTGAGCTTGCCCGCCGTAGATCCGCCGTTGATCATGACCGGCGAGGAGTCTTGCAGCAGACCATCGCTGCCATCCAGGTGCTCCAAATTGTGCGGACTGCCACCATATAGGTGCTGCAGTTGCTGTTGCTGCGGCTCATAGTGGTCTTTGGGCGATGGCGTGTAGTCCATCTTTCCGTTCAGTGGATGGTAGTCCAGGATACCCACCAACTGCTGTTGTTGCTGCTGCTGGGAGGACTGCTTGTGGAGCAGTATGCCATTGTGGCTGGGAGGGGGAGTGACGACATAGTGCTGATGGTGGTGCTGCTGCTGGTGATGCTGATGTTGCTCCACGAGCTTTTGGGGTGCCGTGATATACTCATACTTTTGGCTCGGCGAATAGCAGCCAATCTTGTTCACAAAGTCCAGCTTGGGCACGTAGCTGGGTGATCCTCCGCCACCCGTTTCTGCTGTTCCTCCTCCTCCTCCCCCATTTGGCAGGATTGTATTGCAGTCGGGCAGACGCTGCTGCTGCTGCGGGTGCTGTTGTTGCTGGCTGCACAGCTCGTGGACACTGCCCAGCATCACGGGATGCATGGCCGTAGTCGTAGGCAGCAGTGGCTTGGCGCCCAAAGGATTTAGAGGACCGCCGCCAAACTCCCCGAAAATGGGATCGTCGAAGGTATCGTGCTCCATTCTGGCTATAGATGCACAATTTACACAAGCACCATGCACCGCACACAAACTTTAGCTTTGATTTAATTATAATTATAATTAATTATTCGCTTCACTTTGCAATTTTAAATGGTTTGGTTGGTCTTCTCGTTTTTCGAAATCAGTTAATTGTATTTCGGAAAAAACATGATCTCGTGCTTGCTCGTTTTTTATTAATTGTTGTTTTTTAGTTATGGGATTTCCAATTCACACTTCTTGGCAGCTTGCTGCTCTCCGTCCGAATTCCTAGGCTTAATTGACGCGACAACTAGCGATGATTGCCCTTTTATACCGGCGCAGGCGGCAGCGCAGCAGCCGCAGCGGCAACGACCAATCACTGTCCACCAATGGCCGCCGCCGCAGTGGCGCAAGCGAGATGGATCGATGCCGACGGCTGGATTGTGCGTTCCATGCTGGCGTTCGGCCCTCGGGATTTCGGGGTGTGGTCTCTCTTATACCCTCACTGGGTCTAGCTGCCTGCGACCAGTTTCTGGTTTCAACCTCGGATGCGGAATGCTTCAAGCAGCAGAAGCTACCACAATACTCTGGGAACGGCTGAAAAAGCGTCAAAGTGCAGGATCCTACAAGCTAGCTGGTTTTAAGAAGACGACTATTATCAGGGTCTAAGGATCGAAGAGTATTTATTGTGCAGATTAGTGCACAAATATTTCAAATGCTTTATTAATACGTAAAGGCAACTATAAGTTCCCATTCATTATACCCTTGAAAATGATTCTATGCGTTATTCAGAATCATTTGTATACCCTTGTAGCTCTTAATTGCATCAGCTCAGTGAGGCTGGTTAGGTTCAGCTAAAAAGGATATCCACCGTTTCTAATTCCTTTCCTCTTTTTCGTACAACCTCTGCAGAATTCATTGTGTGGAGCTATTATTATAGACATCGCACGCTGGGCTGTCCGTTGGGTAACGTTTTACCAATCATATTTGATAGATTTTTGCATAGATCGATTTTTAATATTTAGCTTACATGGACATACCGATGGGCAGCAGTTGCCTATGATATAACGATGCCTAGGAACCCTATAAGGCCAATAGCAAACTTGCATTATAAAAATAAATAAATAAATATTTTTGCTCGGTAAAGTAAATGGTTACTCAATTGCAAATTTTTCCCTGCTTGGTAGACGCTCCAATGCGCAAATGAACTCCAAATCCAGCCGAAATGATTTACAATTTAAATAATTTTAATAATAATAATAATAAAATCTATAATTTTAATAATACATTTTCTGAATAACGAAAGTCTTCCACAAGATCCTCGAAAAGGAACAGATGTTACCAATGTTAAAAGTGTCTTCTGAAGGTAAAAGGTAGCTAAGAGCATCGGTAAATCCAATCTGAAGGCACATAAACTAAAAACAAAATACTTTACTCGCATCAAGACTTGAAATAACGGCTCCGTTGAACTTAGAATGTAGAAATATAGAGACACATAAGGTTAACTTAAATCTTTATTGCATGTTAATTGTGGGACATCAATTTACTTTGAACAGAAATTCACGATTAAGGCTTTGTTAAGATTTGTTATTATTCCTAAGGACGGTGGTGGCTAAATCTTAAAAATTCTAAAAATAAATTTGTTAGATCTTGCTTTTGCAGTCACTGAGATATGATGTTGCACACGAACGAAGAGTGGGCCTGATCAAAATCAAGAGCCTTGTACTCTATTAGTGCAGGGTACAAAATGAATAAGTGAGTAGTGCAATACAGGTTTATTCCCCGAAAAAGATAACAACACCCATTCACAAGAGATCGTATAATAAAAATAATTCTTTTGAAAGTGAGCCTAATTTCGGCACGGTTTCACCGCCAACAGTCTACCTACATATTCACGCATGTTGTGCTAGCAGTTAACCTTTGACTTACCAAATCGACCCAGCGACGGAATGTCAGGGTTCCAATCAGATTGCCAAGGGTGAATCGAACTCGAACTCAAACCCCAACGCAACTTCCCCTGGTTTCAACTCTTAGAATACATCACTTGGCACGCTTGCGACCGTCTTCTGCCACTTCGTGTGCGGTTCCCAGAGCGCGTGTCACCCTCCCAAAGACTGGCTAGCTCCCGTCAGGAGTTGCAAGTGACCTTTTGGCCAAATGCTGGTACTTCGATCGCTGCGAACTCGAGGTGGGTACTTAGCCAGGGTCTAAGTTCTGGCTCATTTGGGTAAAGGGAACGATTTAATGGGATATTTAAGTAGGGAGGTGGGAAGGATGCGGAATTATGTGGGTCGAGGAAGTCACGGAACCCTATTGGGAACGGGAATAATTTCATAAAGAAACAAAACAAAAAATAGATATTGGGATGAGTGATGCTGACGCAAAAGATGCACTTCCACGATAATGAAAGACGAGAAAGAGAGCCTAACTTTGTATGCTCTTACCGTTTGCCATTTGAACCATTTAAGACTAATAGAATACATATACTACAATTTCATATCATTATATTATGACATATAATTGTAATGCTTTTAGTCGCTATTCGACACCATACAATATGACAACATGCTATCTCTGAAAAAGCGTTAATTCGCACGTAACAAAAACAAAAGTAATTTTCGCGACGAGCTATTCAAATACTGATTTTAGCAAAACTCCAGAGAATATTTTTATGAAAATATGCTTAAAAGGTCATGCGTTAATGTCCTTTTCGTATGTTTTTTTTATTCTACTTTGAATTTTATTTTAGTTTATATTTTAACCCCGCATATATCTATTTAATTTGGACTCTGCATTTTTTAATGTTAGGAAAAAAATTAAATCATAATACTTCGTTTTGGAAATTTTTATCAAAATATTGAAAAACACATTCGAATATTTCAAATTTTTTTTTTAATCTCTTTAAAAGTTTATCGATTGGAACATTTCCCAATGTTACCATGTTGGAAAAATCATTTTAGAGAACTTTTAAGTTTTTGGCCGCGGTTTACATTTCTGTAGAAAATTTGAAAACTTTCCTCTAGAAAGCTATAAAACTAAGACACCCGTTTGTTTATATAAAATAATTTTACATATTTTTTATTTAAGAAAGATATAAAACAAATGCAATATAACGACGAGAATTTAAGAGTTTTTTTAACTTATAAATCTTCGTATAATAGATTGTGATGAAGTGTTTACCTTATTTCATCAAACACACATCTATACAAAAATAAAAAATTATATATATTTGAATTGTTGTTAATCTCTGCTTTTTTTTATTATTTTCCACATTTTTAATTTGACAAAGGCTTTTTATATTTCTGTATAGATTTGTGTGTGATGAAATATATATGTATATATATTTATATTGCGTTCCAAACACAAGCCCGCATTGACCTTGCCCGGTGGAAATGTCCAAGAAACTTCAGCTTCCCAGGAACCCACGAAGGATCAACAATTTTCCCATAGTAAGCGAATAGAAGAAGAAACCCATCGAATTCCGTGCGGAAACTACAGAAAAATCTCCCTCCCGTACACAGACCGGAGTACGGAACAATTCGATACTTTTCGACTTTACAGGTCCCAAAAATGCGGGCAAACAGAATCGGAATCGAGAGCTCAAATGGGAATGGACGCGGGACACGCGATCATCGCATATAGATGAAAACAAATAATACACATGCACCCCATACTGTGGGTATTGAGTCGCGACCCAGAATGGGAGGGATGGTTATCTGAGGGCCAGGAGCGAGGGTTGAGGTGGCGGCCCTCTCGTTGCGTGTGAATAATCAGACAATATTTTGCATTGGCCAAGGCGCCAATTATGTGGGCTTAGTAGGGATATAGAGGGTAATACGGGGAAGAAACTGCAAGTCTGGGAGATAGCATCTTGAGTCGGATCAAAAGTCAATTGCCACGATCCTTGAACTTAAGGAGGTATACCTTGATAAAGGTAATCAGAAGGAGATAAATCTGGAAAGAGGTTGAAGATGGGTCATCTTAACATATTTTATCAGTAAAAGAGTTATGAGCTGCGAGCAAGATTTGGGTTTTCAAACATTTTTGGACCACAAGTTGCCAAGGCTTTTTATATTAGAAAATATTAACAATGTTCTAATATTTAATTTTTTATTATTAAACAACGTTTACGAGTTGATCCTATCTTGTAGTAGTTACATACAAATAATATGGCAAAAAATAAATCCAATAAATATTCATTCTGACCAGAAAGTTTACGGAATTTCTCATTTAAACTGCCCACGTTATATATTTATCAGAGTTTTTTTTTTGTTTAGTTGCTAGTACTCTTCTTAATCAGTTGCAGCTGTTGAGCTTTGTAGTGATTTTCGATTTTTATACCCTTGCAGGGTATTATATTTTCATTCTTGATCAGCAACAACAGACGATTCGACCTAGCCATGTCTGTCCGTCCGTCTACCCGATTATACGCAAACTAGTCACTCAGTTTTCAGTTATCTGAATAAAACTTTGAAGACAGTCTTCCATATACTCACAGCTATATATATATCTATAACAGGTGGATGGGTGTTCAGTTCCGTGAATGATAATAAGGCACCAATGGCCATACCTATGTACCTACATATGTACCCTTCGGAGAATCCAACAAGTCATCCCCGAATAAAGCTGGCAACCATTTCCAGTGGCATCCAACAAGGTCCTCCAATGCGACGTGGGAAATGCATTTACCAAATTAATTAGCAGAACTATATTTGCTCTTCTACATTCCTGGATTCTTCTATTCCGCACTATATTGTTTTTGCCGAGTTTCATGATTTGAAATATGTGAAGCGTTTGAAGGGCATAACGACTGGCAAATGGCCTTGGAAATACTGCATATTACAATATCCCAACGCCATGCAGCTTTCTATTATTTTGTTTATTCGTCTCTATGCCGGACGGAGCACACAAACAGATGCTCTAAACTCTTTTCCTATTGCTCTCTCTCTCACTACTTAGAAAACGATGTTTTACTGTCCCTTACTAAGGTTTAAACTAAAAACAAAAAAGGAAGCTAACTTCGGCACTTTGAAGTTTGTTCACCCTTGCAGATTGCAATTGAATCAATAATAATCTATCCCTATCTATTATAATATGAATTTCTCTCGTATTCATTTTATTTTTACACTTTTACATTTTGTATACATGTAAAGAAGTATATAGTTTTCCTTCACATTTACCGATCGTTTGTATCAGCTATACGATATAGCCGTCCAGTTTTTATGCAAAACTGTAAAAATAATTTGAATATAAAATTATTTCATATTATATTATATGTTGATATCTTATTAATGATCCAATTGCAATCTGCAAGCGTATACAAACTTAAGCGGCCCGAATTTAGCTTTTTTTCTAGTTTCAATTTAATTTTGATTCTTTTTAAGCTCGTTAATTGTATTTTTTTAAATATTTTCACATTGAAATGATATATACTTTTTTATAACAGCATGGCTAGAGCTGCTTTAATGGAAAGTACTTGATACAGTTGTCGCTACCGGATAAAGTCAGTGCCTAAACTTTTGTTGAATATTTGTTCATATTTTTCCCATCAAGATATATGTACATACATAATATGTATTACATATTTACATGCATACAAGCAGACGAATGGAAAGACAGGCAGATACAACGTGTCTGGCAGACATATACTCAAACCCATCAGCACCATCTTCATAATCATCATGGTCGTCGAAACAACACTTGTCTCAACCATCATACATAGGTGGGAATCTCACCAGTGATATCATTAGAACACAGAAAAAATATTTATTTTGTTTTATCCATACATTTACAATTAAAATATAACCACCAGATCGGGTCACCAGGGGAAGTTGGAAGGCAGTCAGTGACGGCTATCCTATAACTTCAATACGGATATTTTTATACCCTTGCACGGTATTATAATTTCTGCCAGGGGTTTGCAACGCAGTGAAGGAGACATTTGCGACCCTAAAAAGTACATATATTCTTGATCAGCATCAACAGCCGAGTCGATCTAGCTATGTCCGTCTGTCCGTCGGTCTGTTTCTACGCAAACTAGTCCCTCAGTACTGAAGCTATCTAAATGAAACTTTGTAGATAGTTTTCTATATACTCTCACTCGTATATATGTCGGATCGGTCAACTATATCATATAGCTGCCATATAAACGTAAATTTGTAGACAAAAATTATAACTTGACTGTTTTTTAACATATCTTGATCAACTCTTGGCTATAAGCTTTATATATTGTTTCAGATTTTTAATTTTATTTTATGAAAATCGGACTACTATATCATATAGCTGCCATAGGAACGGTCGTAAAATTTTCATAAAAAAAATTATAGCTTTGTCAGTTTTCAACATAATTTTGTTTGCAAATTTCATAAGAATTGGACGACTCTATCATGTACATAGCTGTCATACAAACGATAGGTAAATGTGGAGAAAAATTACATTTTACTTTACGTATAAAAATGTACACAAATTTTTTGTAAATGTACAACTGTAAAAATTTTATGAATATGAAAGTAATTTATGTTATATTAAATAGAGATAGATTATAATTGCTACAATTGAAATCCGCAAGGGTATACAAACTTCGGCGTGCCGAAGTTTGCTTCCTTTCGTGTTACCGATACAATCGATTCCGTTTCTTATAGTTCTGTTCTTCTCCTCCAGAATCAGACTTTAACATTTTTAAAAATATTTATTGGTTATTGGAATGTGTGTATACGGATATTTTCCCATGTACAGTCGAGTCCCGATAATTCGAAATAGCAAGGGGATCACTTTTTTTACGAATTAGACGGGAATTCGATTTATCGAGATTTCTATTTAACGGGTCTTAATAATGAAAAAGACGAATAAACGGGGTTTTTACATTTCACATCATGTTTACATATGTATTTAACTTTATTAAAATTAAACAAACATTATAAGTATGTACATTCATTTGTACGTTTTTCAAATTAAAGGAAAATTAAACAATAACATAAAATTATAATACCAAAAAATTAAACAATTAAATTAACGTCTTATGCGTACGTTTTCGTGACATTTTCACAGAACGATGTTACTCTCCGAAAAAAAAATCAGCAAACTAAACGAAAACAGCGAGAGAAACACAAAAGGCGACATAGCTGTCTGCAAAATCTAACGGTGCTTTAACTACAAAAAATGTCGCATTGCATTACGATTTATAGGAGGTTACGAAACAAAATTACGATTTATAAGAGGTTCAATATTCTTTGCGTTGCGCCAAATACTACGAATTAACGAGGGGACCAAAATGTATGGAATTTTTACGAATTAACGAGTTTTTTTTTTAAGGGGACAGAATTTTTTACGAATTATCGAAATTTTCGATTTACCGGGGTACGAATCATCGGGATTCGACCGTATATATGTATGTATGTAGTATGTATTTACATATATTGTTAAAATCGGAAATATGTGGGAAAAGTCTTAAAGTTTTTCTTTTGTTTTAAATTAACTTTAGAACTTTTGGCAAAAAAATATAAGAATTTTATTCATAAGAAATTTTAAATAATACTTTATAGCTTTAATAAATTTGAATTTACACTCGTACTTAATGTATTATCCAACATAAGTGAAATTGGACATAAAATCAATATTTCAGTGAATAATCGATAACTTCAATCCCAAATATATCCGCAAATTTTATCTTAACATACGATCGACAATGATCCGGCTTTCTTTCTGTGCATTAACAACAGCTAAATTAGCGACATTCCCTCATTGTTGCTGGCATCGGCATTATCACATTGTATTACGATACGACTGGAGACTGCGACGACTTTTTGTTATGCATTTCTACATACTTATATATGTATATCCCTTACACATACATACATATATGTGTCAACGATTCCGTGCACATTATATATACATACATACGTACCAGAACACAGCCCATTCGCACAACGAAATTCCAATATGGCGGCTCAAGCTCAGCTCACACGGACATGGACACCCGTGTCAGAGTCCAGAGCACGGCTCACCCTTACAGACGCGTCCAATTAAGCTTCGTTAAAATCAATTTAAATCCCGCATAAAATATCAAATAGTTTTCGTATTTTAGTTCAACTTCTGCCTCGTCTGTCGCTATTCGTTCTCGCTCTCTCATCGCTCAAAAAAA
>VNJS01001592.1:0-10687 GCA_008042575.1 Drosophila watanabei | reverse complement strand
CGAAGTAAGTTCCAGTAAACTTGCCACAGTTTAAGTTTCGCACTCCATCAGGCATACTTTTCATTCTTCTAAGGCGAAAATAAAGTGGAGTCTGTACTTTGTAGCTGGAACAGCTTAAAACCATATTTATTTGGTTGAAAGTGAGATAGTATTTGGTGGTAAGAAGTAAGCAAATGAAAATGAAAAAGGAATACATATGAGATATTTTTAATAGACAAAAGATACATCTTGAAACTCTATAGATATCATATGCTTTTACTTGTAACTTTTGGCTGGCAACTTGACTCTACAGACTCATTAACTTGGCAAGGTTAACTGCATTTTAATGCCAATTTCTGTAATGTCCTGAATATGTTTCCCTTTAGATGCGTCACAAGTGTCGCAAATATTTTGGCCAGCGCCTCGGGGCATGCAATTGGAAAATATTCATCGAGGCATCCGAGGCATTACAGCTGCTCTGCCTGCCTCATCATACCCGTCTCCCCTGCTGATGGTTCAATGCAGTGGAGAGCGTTTGACAAATCTGACAACGCGACTAAGCGACGCCTCGGCAAGCCCTTCCACCTCTCTTTTACCCCGGAGCCCCCTGGGAAGTGGCATGCTTTTAGCATATTTTACATGCCAATCTCTCTGGGGACTGCTGCTGCTGCCGCTACTGCTGCTGCTACTGCTGCTGCTGCTGCGTCTGTTGCAGTTGCAGGGAATGGCAAGTGAAGCTGGCAATGACTGCATTTATGCAAGTCGTAAGTAAAACTTTTCGCACGCAAAACGCAACTCGTAAAGTAAACACAGTCGAAAACTAAGTTTTCGTTGGAACGGCGTATAGTTCTGGTGGTTGGGGGTTGGGCTTTTTGGGGTCTTTCTGGGTCTTGCGCTCAATTTGCGCATTTTTTGCGCGCAATTACTCAGTGAAGGCTTAAAGTGCAGCCACGCTTTTCGTACCCTTCCTTGTCTCACTTGCCTTGCTATCTGTTTTTGTTACCCTTTTAAAGGGGATATTGCATACTATAAAACAAGTAACAAAAATAAATTTAAATAAAAAATAGTTAAATAATAAAAAAATACAATATTCAATATATTTAATCATTTTTAAAAGAAAATACCAAATAATTCTTTATAAATATACATTAAGCAAGTTTGTGGCTTGTGGAAATAGCTTTCAAAAGAATTTGAAATGTTAATGTTAAATTAATAGTTTTAAATTCTTAGTTTAAAACTTAAAAACTTGATTATCTGTAATGTTTTAATTATATATATATAAAAGATTTAATTTCTACAAACTCTCAAGCATTCCATCATCTTAAAACCTGCAAATTTATATATCTTCTCTGTAAGGGTATTCCTCTAGTCTCAAAAACCTTAAAAATTTTTTATTTTCTAGTTCGCTTGTGCCTTCTGAACCCTCTTCCACCCTCTCTGCCACCCCTTGGCTGGCAGCGAAGACGACAGGCAAGTGAGCCCCGGCTTTGGCACTGACTTGGCTTCCCTTCCCTTGCGTAAGCCGTCTAAAAGGTGCAAAAAGTAACTGCCTTAAGCTGCTTTAGGCTGCCCTTGTCTACTCTTCCTCCTTCACACCCTCCCACCTCCTGGAACCATCTCCACCTGCATCATTTTTTACGGCTGCGGGCTAAGAAGAATTATATTGTTGACAGTTGTCACATGCGGCGTATGCGTAATTTTTGGCGCAGCAAAAACTTTCGGCGAAGACAGAGGCTGAGTTGGCGCTTTTCATTAACTGTTTTTTAATTGCCTGCCAGCCAGCTAGCCAGCTAGCCAGGAAGTGGAGCCTGGCCACATAAATCTTGCGGCAGAGAGGAGGACTCGGACACGCATGCCACTTGTCTTCCACTTATTCGCTTATCCTTTGGCTGCTGCCGCCGCCTCTGCCTGCATCCTGCCTTTTGGCCAGTCAACAGCTTGTCAAATCGACTTTTAATCTGCTGCATATGGCCAAGACCCAACTGACCGACACTAATGCCCACAGTCCACCCACGATGGAGGATGCTCCACCGGCAGCTCCACAGCAGCTCCTCCTGAGCCACCACTACGGTGACAAATGCCGCACGTTCATTAGACAGGAGAGATAGAGTGGCAGGAGGTCGGGAGACTACACAGAGAAAAGGGAGAGTTGGGAAAGGTAAATTTAAGACAATACGTTTTTGTAAAGATTTAAGTTTTTTGGGATGGTGTTTAAGTAGATTGTCCACTTATATCCTAAATATCCTTTGATTTAATTAAGTTTAATATAATTTTAAAGGTTATTGAAGCTAAAAAAGATACTGGAAAAAATACTACCACTATTTTTTTAAAGGTTCCTAATATATTCCTATTATTTCTCAACATTTTATTCCTTATTTAGAACTTGGTAAATTATTTCTTTCCCTGCAGATGACAAGCTGCTGAGCTACGCATTTCTGGCGTTCCTCTTTCAGCATACCCGGGACGAGGGACATAAGTTCCAAGATGAAGTGTTTGGTCGCCGGAAGCCGTGATTCATTCCCAGCCAGTGCAGGTGGAGAGACCATATCCTGACCGTGTCCCCGTCCCTGTCCAAGTCATGGAGCACTCAATGACTTTCCGGTCAATCAACCCGTGCATGTGTGATCAAAGCCGCTTCCTTTGGCGTAAGATTCGATGACAAACGGGTTCCATGAGGAGCCAAATTACAGGCGACACACGAGCTTTTGGGAATAAGGAAGAGCTGCCCAGAAAAGTAGCCAAATTTATGCGCTTGTTTGTTCAGGCCAACTATTCATTTAGCGTCTAATTTATTGCGCATTTCATTGCGGCCAACGGCATGTCAAGTAGTAGTAGAAGTTGCCTTCGTCCTTCCTCCTCGGCACTAATGGATTGCGGCACACAAATCTTTAAAATTACCCGTGAAACTTTGCAATTGGTCCGGAGTAGAAAGAAATGGCCAACAAAAAAAAAGGATGCAGATTGGCAGCGGTCCGAGCCGCGTCCCAGCTAATTTGTAGTTTGAATTTTGATCAAAGGCCAAGTGCAGGACAGGACTAGAAGCAGGACCTCTGATTGCCTGCAAGTCAAATGATTTGGGTTTAAGAAGGAAAAAGGGTTGAATTAAGGAGCAAAAGGATACCCCTTAGCTTAGTTTTATAAAGAGATATATGACAAGGATATCTACTAAACATTTTGTTATATTTAATGACTTTTTTTCAAAAATTCTTTTTCTTAAAATAATATTTATTATAAATTCTTGATAAAGTAGCATAGCTTCCTTGAAATCCTTTTATTTCTAGTACAGTATACCCTCTTAATGGGTATTAACAACTACTCCAAGATGTGTGGCATTGTCATGCCAGCTTGTCGCTGGCAATTTCAAGTTTCGTGTGTGCCTGCCTTGCAAATTGTTTTGTCCTTAAAGCCCAAACGCTAATTGAAGGTCCGGAAAGGACCTCAATGTCTATGGCTGTCACAGCACTCCATATACATCTATATACATTTATTTATATGTATTTATTTTTATTTTGTGGCAAGGACTAAGGACTCTCGGATGCGGGGAGATATTGCATAAACCATCGGAGCCGATCCAGACAGATCGGCTCAGACTCGATGCCTGACAGGCTACACAACTTTTGCAAGCCCCAAATCGCAAAATCCCAGGCATGTGTATGCGCCTATAAAAAAACCAACTGCGAATAAGTAACGTAAAAGTCCTGCCACACACACACACGCACACACACTGACACAGATAAAGGCGCGCGCAGGACGTAACGTAAAACGTAAAATATTCCTGAATGCAATTCCCATGCAAACCAAAGCGAGAGTGTGTATGTGTGTTTGTGTGTGTGTGTGTGTGTGTGGAAAAAGTCAAACTACAGCATTGCGGATGTTTCAGGACATTCAACTGCACTTTGACCCATATTCCATTCCATTCTGTTGCAAATACGAGTAGCTGGCTGCAACACCGCCGCACCGCCACATCGCCACACCGCCAGTGGTGGCCGCAAGGGGTGGTGGCAAGGGGCGTGGCATCACCAGCAGCAGCCTCTGCAACCGCAGCTGGGGAACTGGTAGCTGGTAGCTGGTAGCCAGTCGCTGGTTGCTGGTGAGCCGGTAGCCGGTTTGCTGGCAGGCTCAGGCTCAGGCTCAGGCGGCGACTGCAGCACGTGCAGGCCATGGCAGGCGATTTCGGTTTGAGTTATGTCCGCCGAAGCCAGGCAAAAAGCTCTAGATCCTGCACAGAAAATAAAAGGGAGAGAAAAAATATTTATAAAGTCCGGGAAATTCAATTTTACGAATTATTTCTGGGGATTCAAAAGAATTAACTCGAGTTGAGTATGGTTCTCCCTTTAAAATATTTTCTTTGATTTAGACCAGGCTTTATCGATAACTACAAAGTTCTTTGCAATTTTCAGCAAAAATATATAATATATTTTATGTATTATTTAATACAAAGTTGTAAAGGAAATAAAAATACAGCAGAAGATTAATCAACGGGTTAACATTTCAAATAATGAAAAAAAAATGAAAAGAAATGGAATTACAGAAAAAGTCGAAATATTGGAACTGTAACGATATTTAATGCAAAAATCGTTACGTACGTACGATACATGTCCGAAAAATATACACTTTTTGTGATATATTGAATCAATATAATAGAAAAAGAAGATACAGATATATTTAGTACGATTTTTCTGATGTTTTTCGAGAATATCATTAAATTCAATAATCGCTCTATTTATATGAGGTTTTTATAGGCAATATTTTTTGTTGTTTAAAATATTTAAAAATCAAAGCTTGTGATATTTATGATACTATCTATGTTTTACCGATATATTCAAAATTCTTGATTTTTTACTAGTTTGATTTATTACAATGTACAATATTTTTTATATTGTTTTAAATATTATATTTATATATATTTATCGATATTGCATTATTCGCATCATTTTTAGCCTTATCCTAAATATTATACAATTCCTCATCTTTAATAAAAATAAATCCTAATAAAACACCCATAACTTAAGCCTTTCCTTCACCCTTTTCCCTCAGTGTGGGATAACTAGAAAGGGGTTAAAAAAGGGGGAAAGGGGCACAAAAAAAGTGAGCAAGCGGAGGGGCTCCTGCTGAAAGGTATCTTCTCCTAATCCCAGCAATAAGTAAGCGGCATGTGATTTGGCCCACAGAGTTGGCAGAACATGGCCAAGGCTATGGGAATACTTGCACGACACTTTAACTCGGTAACCCACAAGGATAACCCGCACCGTGACCTCACAAGCACACACACACACACACACACACACAGTAACTCAGGGAAACCCTCCGCTTCCGAAATATGATTTTATTGGGCAACTATTTGGATTTATGGTCCGAGGCTAGATTTTAAAGCATTTTCTAATTAAAATATTTCCAAATGAAATATGGATAACTAGAGAGCAGCAATTAAAAATGCTCAAGCCAGTGTTTTGTTCCAAAAAAAAAAGTAAACACATGAAAAAAACAAAGACTGCAGCTGTTTTGGCCACTTTTCCGAAACAAACACAATCATATTTCATCAAACAAAAGGCCGAAACGACAAAATGGACAGCAATAAAATAAGAGTGAGGGAGAGAGAGATGATCCGAGAGGCTGAAACCGGAAGGGACATAAGGTAGCCGCCATTGAGCTCCTGAGCCAGTTGCAAAGGACCATTAGAGCCACGTTATGAGCCGAGAGGCCAAGGGAGGCCGGCTGTGTGCAGGCTGCCCAGGACGCAGGACACATTACAATTTGGCAGCCGTCGCACACATCCGCAATGCCAGGCAATAAACCAAAAAATACGTCAACAAAGCGGCCAAAAGCGAGTCCAGCTGGGGGAGTGCAAGTGGCTAACACATACAAACACACACTATACACACAACACACACAGACACGTGACAGGTAAGCGAGGTAATTTTAATTATGGCCAGTCGTCGATGTCGTCTTTGCCGCCTCCTCTTGGTTCATCAGCATGCCGCCGGCGTGGGGCTTACTTTTTTTTAGATTCAGTTTCAGATTCAGATTCGGATTCGGACTCGGACTCGTTATGGATGCGCGCCAATTCCACATTCGTGGTGTGTTTGCCTCTTAGCCAAATTACATAAATTAGCCGCAAACGTTCGCTATTTTTTTCGACAATTTTTCCCCCTCCGATTTTCCGCTCGCCAAATCAAAGCCGGGAAATTTAATGGACTCCTGTGTGCTGTGAGATTTCAAAAGGACGCACTCGAAAAACAAACAGGGGGCCACAGGTACGTGATGTTCTCTCTATATTTTCTTTTTTTTTTAGGACTCTCTGCCCCAATCTCTACCTCTGTTTTGGCCACGGCCAGAACATTACTATTACTGATTTCATTAGGATCCATGACTCTTGTTACCGGTGGCTCTGGCCCCTGTCTATAATTTTTTTCCAGCGGTGCACCACTGCGTATACGTAATGTTGCAGTCGCAATCGTCGTTCGGGCCCCAAACCGTTGGTTGTCTGCGGCTGTTGTACATTTTTGCTGCAGTTTGGGAATTGGTCGTCCCACTCCAGTCCGCTTCTTAGCCCCTATCCCCCATCCCCCATGCCCCATCCCCCCGACTATCCTGGCTGAATGTTTTGTGCATTTTTGCGCATACCTTTGGCATTTTGGCAAAGTCAAAGGTCGTCCCTCGTCCCTTCCGGCCGTTTTCTTGTTGCGTTTCTTTTGCGGTAATAAAATGGAGCCAGGTCGGTCCTGGCAAAAATATGGGCCCAGCTCTGCGAGGCGTCTCTCTGCCTCTGTGACTGCCCTCCTCACCTCAGCTCACCTCACCTCGCCTCGTCCCGCCTCGCATCGAAAGAGGTAATTTAATTTATGATGCAGTAAAATTGAAAATCCTCCCGGGCATAGTTGGCTGCGGAGATGGGCGACAGCATCTTCTTCTGCCGCTTGGTGACATGCTGCCTCTGTTCAGAGAGGAGAGGACGTAGGAGGGAGAAGAGGGTGATGGAGTCCAGGGCGGCCATTCCAGGTAACCAAAACAGCGCAGGTGACAGTCACAGATGCCCCAAACTTGTTGGTCTAGGTTAAGAGATTTAGCAGGAGAACGACGCATCTGGCAACGGAATGAAGCATTCTCTGGCTAATATATAAGGAATATAATATATGAAAATGAAAAAAATATGTAATAAATGAAATACTTTTCTTGCTTTACTATATAGTTATCCCTTTTAAATAAAAGACACCAATTTTTCGTTTAAAAATTGTTTAAAATTGCTGAATTCATTTCTTTGCCGACTATATTCGCTGGGAGAGATTCATCAAAACAAGCTATTTTACCGATGACGTAATTATATTCCAACGCATAACATATGTATATGCAGTATAATTTTTATTTGGACTACCGATAAGCTCTCTTATCAGTGTTTCTTAAAAAAAGCAATAATACATCTCAAACATTTGCGCGCTGGCATTCGCAAATGTTTGCTGTCGGAGCTGAGCAGTTTTTTAGAAACTGTCGAAGTTTAACCAAATTAAATAGCAATATAATCTAAAATAAAACGGCTATAATAGGAGGCATTTAAATCTATTCAAAAGTGGTTAATGTGTACGATGGCTTCTCACATCCAAAGCGTCATGACCCTACTGTTCCTGCTGATGATCTGCTCTCAGGCAGAAGTGCCTTGCCGAGTGGTGATTCACCACATCCACAAATTGTATCCTGCAGGGGAGTACTTTGAAGAACACTGTGGCTGCGTCAATGGTACGGTACAGGGTTTAAATAAGAACAACTACCCGTTTGTCAAGTTCATAGTGAAGGCAATGCAATACTTCACCTATTTCTGTGATTGGAAAAAGAACGATGATGGTCATAGTTTTGTCATTTCGGTAAGACCCTACCTGATCGTACGCGAATTCCGGTGCTACCTTCACGAGCAGGTGACGTGCACCTTTAGACACATAACGGACTTACGAATTCCATGGTACATCAGAAAGTACGCTCTGAAGATAGACGATGAGCAGACAGTACCGTGTGAAATAATACCGGTAGATGCCGACAACTATTTAATACTGTGCAGGATACCCATTACACCGGCAACGTGGAGGGACATTGTACATAGCGTCGTGGTAACTATGACGGATACTTTGGGCGAGCAGAAATATGAGATCAAAATGGATAGGCGGGAGATGATAGAGAAACCCTGGGTGTTCCTAAATGCCAAATTCAAAATGTTCAATGATCACTGCTGTTTGGATTGGTTTCGGACACCGATGATCGTTGAGATATTGCGGATCAAGGTCCACTTTATTCCCTTGAATCCGAGGCTTCCGGAACTGGAGTACGTTCACGAAGGGTCTCCGGACTGGGAAAATTGGTGCTTCAATATCACGCCGCATCCCTACCAGACCTACAACGTAAATTTTCTTGCGAAACAGACGAATGGCTTTGTACCCTTCTATGTAACCTATGCCGCCGGCAATACCACATCGCCGGCAACGGCTCCCAGTTGTCCTCCGCAAGTTCTAAACGATGGATTCTTTTACGATCATGGCAAAAGGCAGCTCCATATCTTCTGGATGCCTCTGGACGAACTGGATGTCAATGGACCAAACCTTACGTTTTCCGTTCACACAAATAGTGGGTAAATTTCGAGAGAGAGATAAATATTTTTAATAAATATAATGATAACTATAAAATTATTTGACTTCCAGCCAGAAACCACAATCTACCAGGCACAACTCTGTGGTTTTCAGTGACTGGAACCGAGAGCAGCCAGCCACTGTGACTATTTGGAGCGAGAACACGAAAGGACTGTCGGCAAACAACAGTCAGCTGGAGATCCCCAACCTGACCAACGCCAAGGAGCGGCAGGCACAGAACGTATGGTATCACTTTAACAACTTCACCATCACCTGGCGGCCACCTAAGCAGCAGGATCACCTCATCGGCTACACAGTCTTCTGGTGTTCCGCCTCCCCGAACCAGCAGCTAATCTGCAACGACACGGATCCGTTTCACGTGGTATCCCTGGACCCTTGGGAGCATCAGCTGCAGGTCAACCAGTCGGTGGTGAGAACCATCATGGCCGTAGCTTGCCACTATAAGGACAAGCCTAGTGGAGGCTTGACCTGGATCGACACCACCTTAATGTTACACACAAGGGACAGATTCTTTGGACCCGTTCTTGCTTTAGTCCTTGTCGCACCCGTTGTTTTTGGTTTGATCTTTATCGTTATACGAAGGCTGCGTGTCATGTCAAAGATTAAGGTAGTTCTGCCGGAATTTCTGCCATATGCTATACAAACTTCTACCGATCATTCCACAAGAGCTGCTCCCGTAGCCGTGCCTGGAAACTTCTCTCCAAAAATCGTTCTAAATCAAGCTTTGTCGTCAATGGAAAAAAATGTCCTGGACAGCGATTTAGATGTTATGTCTCAGACTGAAAATGAAATTGCAATGGAAGAAAGTAGTTCCCTGAAAAAGTATGATCTTTCAAAGGATATAGTGCAGGAAAAACAGTTATGTTCAAGTGTATCAGAACCTACTCAAATAAATTTGGGTGCAATTTCTGAAGGGACAGGTAACTACTCCTTAAGTGTAATGGCTAGCCAGAAGATTCAAATGGATTCGGAAAGAAATTTTGTAGAAAGAAAGCCCAAGGAGCAGCCTATTTTTTACATTAAAAAAGAAAATGAAGCAGCAAGTTCTTCTGCTCCAGTCAATGAGAAAAATAAGGACCCTTGTCCATACAAAAGAGTGCCTTAAAGATTTCAACTTTACACACAGAAAAGTCAAAATAATTTCTTTAATAATTTAACTATGGAAAAATTAAGAAGCTAAATTAGTACCCATATAATTTTTATTTCGATCTTTATCAACGAATTTCCTTAATACTTAGGCAATAAAAAGTGCGTTTATCTGATTACAGACTGTCACCGACAAAATATATATAAAAGGAAAATGTTGCAGATATTGTAATGTTTAATAATTTTTTAAGTACTATTAAAGGTTCAAGTTGATAAAAGCTTCAGTTTATGGTAAATTCTCTAATAATGCAGACTGCTATATACTGCAATATAATTGATTACGGAAATATATTTTAGGGCTTTATTTACTTCAACAAAACGAGCACAACTTTATAACATTTTCGGCGATAAGAAAGTTGTTTTCGGTATACTTTAAAAACAGCGCTTAATATATCCCAAAACAACTTTTGTTGGAAGGGGACGGATGTCATAATTACACACTGTGACAGTCTTGCCAAAAATGTAATACAGATTATATACTTATACAAATTAAGTACCAATAGAAACATAACTTACATATGTATATGTAAGAATCAAATTGGTCCTGCTGCTCCTGCCTGTGATCCTATCTCATGGATATCCGTTCTGCAAAGAGTATATGAGCGAAAATCCCAAATTATTAAAGTCAGCCGAAAAATTTAGAAATACTGCCGTTGCCCTCGTAACTTATGGACTAATACAGACCGCACCGACAATCCCTACTTCTGTAACTGGCAACACAGCTTTTTTATCGTCATCTTTGTAAGACCCATCCTGGTCGTGCGCGACTACAATAACCACATTCAACAACAGGTGACGTGCACCTTGAACCGTTCGGGGGATATAGTACGATTCGAGATAAAGTCTGGGAGCCAGATGCCTGTACAGAGATAGTGGAAACTGATAGGAAACTACTTCTCAAATGAAGTAGTTAGGCAAGAGATACACGATGA
>VNJS01001584.1:0-17460 GCA_008042575.1 Drosophila watanabei | reverse complement strand
GGTAAAACCAGTATTTCCAGAACGGCTCCCATCAAGGTATGTATCTGTTGGCTGTGCCTCTCTTTTGGCCGCTCTCTTGCAGATTCGTTTGAGCTGAGATCGTGGACTCATAAGGCTTGAGTTTAAGTTGTGGCCTCAAAGCTCCTTACAACTCCACTCAAAGTCTGCATTTATTGAGTCCAAAGAGTTGGATATTAGCCTTTAAGACAGATGTAACCTACTTAAATACAAAATAAATAGATTTATGAGGTAAGTACCTTAAGTACGTTTTAGTAAATAAAAATTACAAAACAAAATACGTAATTAATAAATAATGTTTTATAATTAATTAAAGACAAACAGGACTCAATATATAAACCATTTATATTACTAGAATATCACATAAAGATACCTTCTTCCAGCATTAAAGTTCCTTCCCATAAATTAATATTTTATCTCCATAAAAATGGAATGCTTCAGATCAATGCTACCATTAATTCAAATTTTTTTTAGAAAAGAACTCTGTGACTAATAGTTATAAATGCTTCGAGTGGAGGAACCTTGATCTTGGATTTGCCTGAACTCACATTCACTCCACTCATATTCTAGCCACTCATTCACTTATTCCTTCATGCACGAATCGAACGATACTGCCTGAGTGTTTTTTGCAGAAAACGAAAGAGGAACGAAAAAAATATACAAATACTTAGACAGATGCAGATGGATTCGTATCGATGGGGCACGTATTGGCGTTTTACTACCTGTTGATGGGGGAAGCTGCTTGCTGCAGCCAAGGCCTCGCATTGATTAATTACAGTGGAACGCACGGAGCGGAGTCGAGGGAATGTCCACGGATGAGCAGTCGAATGCAAGACGGCCGAGATGCTTATTAACACTCGCTGCCTATTCATCACGGTTTCAATTACCCAACCAGACCAGACCAGACCAGACAGATCGACTACCAAGCGGGGCATTAATATGAATTATAGAAGAAGGCATCGACTCTAAACACCGATAATATTACGAGGTTCTGTTAGACTGCTTTACCAGCTTCTTAGCTTGGTTAGGTGTTTTAAAGGAACTTTGATAATTCTGTAAAAATAAAGTGTTATAACTATTAAAAAGCAATAAGCAAAGACCTTACCGTATAGAGTCTCTTAGCTTAAAATACATATTAAAAATTAAATAAGAATTAATGTATTTACCTCAAAAATGTTCGGAAATCTTTCTCCCAAGATATTTCAGAACGAGACTCTAACTAATGTAGAAAACTCCGCCCATTTTCTTGTTGCGAATTACGATGGTGCTGTGGGGCCTTCGTAAGTTTGTCTCTAAAAAAATACACATATAGTATATAGATTCCAGATGATCTCGAGTTCTTTTTTTTGCAAATTAATTCCGCCCTCATCCGCCAGCAATTACAACCCGTTTCCCGTGACCCCAACTGTTTGGGGTTTGACCATTCCTCCGGAGGTTCTCCTCCAATGAGCCCATGAGAAATTTCGACGCTCTGCGGCTGTTCGGATATATGCACTTACATGATATATGTATTATATGGCGACCGCAAACGGGTTCCCTTGGCCCCATGTAGGGCACTAATAACTCTATGAAGCCGCGTACGTGGCTTCTGTGCTAAAACGCTTATTAGCTGCCCGGCGATCCTCATCCTCCGGCACTCGGAATGCATAATGATGAGGCCGTCGCTCATAAAGGGAAATTTTCGAAAAGAAGTCGATAAAGTGCTGACCATCGGGACGTGCCGGCTGCAGTCGTTCCTCGCCCGGTTATCGATGCCCGGCACGTACTCGCGCCTGATTTGTGGCGACCGGCAGGGATCGCCAACACTGGTGGCAGGAATAACAGGAACGGATCGGATGGGAAGGTAACCGGCAGCGTGTCCAACCGAAAACCGATTCCCGGAATGCAGAAAAGAGCGAAAAAATAACAAAAACATGAGGTGAGCAAATTCACACTTAGCCACAGACTGAGACTGAGACTCAGACCTAATCTCCTTGCGTCTGGCCTCGTCTTGGCGTTTCTGTGCAGGTGCTTTGTTGTCTCCAATGCGGCTGAAAGCTGAAACACTTTGGAAGAAAAAATATTGCAATCAAAGCAGAAAATATGGTCTTAAACTAGTTTCGCCGCGTTTTCGCTGAAATTGAAACCAGCGCTTGGCTTGACACTAACACTGGCCAAATGCCCGATATGGCAAAAGCAGTCTAAACAAAAACAGAGAGTGAATAACAACAATATACAAAAAAGCAAGCATCGCTAAAAGAGGAGAGAAGAAAGCATTGTAGGTTTTGGAAATGTATTGTTTTTGTTAGTTCTATGAAACTACACATTTATTAAAAATATTTATTGGAAGAGCACATCACTTCAAGGATCTCCTGTTACCCTAAGCTAGGTCAGTTGTAGTTTTAATTAATTTTAGCAAAAATCTCATTGTCAAAACACTCCCATATATAGCTTATATATAGCAATAAATCAGTCTCTGGCAATCTAATCGATTGGCTTTGTGTTGCAAGCCCACAAAACCGAACATATTGCTCTTGGACGGCACATTCATCGAGCATGACATAATATTTGATAGGAACAAAAGCGGAAACCAACTGACAAGATCTCGGGGTGAAGTCGGGGGCCGTAAAACCCATTAACAGGGTAACATATTTCGCTTTATTACCGCCTAGTACCACTATTTTTAGCAGCTTGCCCAAAAACAAAATCAAGAAACCCCCGAAATGCTGCTGGGAAAGGGGAATAAGGAACTAAGGGAGTATGGGGTAAGTATGCCTGAAATATATACATATTTTACCGCAGAAGGGTGGCTCTGGCTGGAGTGATGGACTCTCCCGGCACTACGGCAAAAACAACCAAAACAAAACTCGAATGGGGGGACAGCGGCAGCAGCGACAACAATAAAATTAAAATGAAACTTCGCTGGAAGCCCTACAAGTGAAATATGACCCTAATACAAATGTGCGCGGGCGGTGCAATCGGAGCAATCAACCCCTCCTGCAGGCCGCCGATCCTGGCGGAGAGAGAACAACCCCCTTGGAACGCGGACAAAGGTGAATTGTTCCAATGCCCAATGACAACTGCATGCTCGAGAGAGTTGGGTTCGGTTCTCCTCCGAAACGATCCAAGAGTTGATAAGCAGTGTATGAAATATTATGGGGTCGACTGTGGAATGCATTGCCTTTCATTCATTTGCTCGTAGTTTCAAAATTCCGGGCGAGTGAGCTTGTTACCTATCTATTCTTGTTTGCAGATTGCACGATGTATGCGCTAGATAATGGATTCCAGTGTGCGACCATCCATTCATTCTTTCTCATAAATGGCGCGCTCAGATAGAGCGCTTCCCCAAATCTCTAAGCATAAATATTTACGATATCTGTATATACATATATATCTGTATATAAAGTATATAAAAAATTTGCCAGCACTGCAAGAAGTACCTCGGGCTTAAGCAAAAGCACGTTCGAAGCAGAAGTTTGATATTTGAGACAGTTACACTACCATTGAAATATTTCAAAAACAAAGCACAAAAAGAGAGAACAACTTGGGAAACAGTAGGTAGTATTATAGCTATCAGGACCTAAAAAATTGTATGAAGCTTTTAATAAGAAAAACCTGAGAAATAGAGGGCAGTATCTGTGATCTATAAAGTATTTCATGAAGTAAGAAAAAGTCAAAGAATAGCAAAAACAATATTTTGTGAGATTGAGTGCTAATGTAACATTTAACATTGTTCTATGCTATTATTATTTTATACTGTTTATAATAATTTTATCAAGGTTTCTCTAAAATAAATAATTTTCTGCTTAAATTTTTTAGTTTGACACTTGTTTTATTGAAGTGTAGGGACGCCTAATAAACTAAAATAAAAATAAGCATTTCGACTACAGGCAGCAATGGAGAATTGGAGCAACAAGCTGCTGCTGGCGACGAAGGGGTCAGGCCAAGCCAAGCTAAAGCCAAAGCCAGAAACAAAAAGACAAACAAAACCAAAAAAAAAAACAGCAACTGTGGCAGAAACCCAGCGTTACCAATAAAATCGACCGAAAAAAGAAACGGCAAACGGCAAAGAAGGCATTGACACAAAAGTTTCGTTTTACGGGCAAAAGGTGACGACTGTTCGCTGGAGTGTCTTGCGGTTGAGGAACTATGCAGGGGCCCCAGCCCCCAATGGCCGTAGAAAGTGCAGCCACGAGTCCGACCCACGAAGGAAAATCCACTCCAAGATGGAATTAGTTGGGCAATTCGGTAACCCGATAGGGAAATGGGGTCTGGCTGCAAGCTAAGCGGCTTAATGAAGAAATCGGCGGGAAATATTGGGCACATAACTCATTTCCCATGTCCAGCGGACATTTCAATTGTCCGTCCATCGGACGACCACACACCGTGAGAAGTATCGCCCAGCGGTGATAAACACGCACAGTGCCCTGTCCTAATGCACCGAGATGCACTCTGGGAGATCGTAAAAAAAACCACTTAGAGGCAAACATAACAGCGAACAAAGGAGGGAAATGGAATCTTTGCCATAGTTGGATAATGGTGGCACTCGACAAGAGCAGGGCGTTTGACAAATTAGTCGGTCATTTGGGAATTCCGGTGCTGTTGATTCTCCGTATTCACCTTGTGATTGCACCGACAGACACATCGTCATGCTCATGGACCCAAGCTTCTCCGTGGGCCCCAGGTGACCTCCCGGCAACTGTGTTCCTACTGCTGCACTGATGAACATTATTAATTGGATTTAACGCAACTTAGGCAATGAGAGCAGTGCGTGAGGGCTCTAGGCAGACCAGGAATAAAACTGTCCACGCAAAAGGAAATGAACATGACTAACTAATTGGTATCACTAGGGAGTTTATCTAAGCCTAAGTCAGAGACTTACACTGCACAATTCAAAGGTAGAAGAGTTTAAAAGAATTAATATTACATCATTTAATTGTATCATCTATGAAAACCTCTAAGGGTTCATTTAGTGTCTCTTAGTGTCTGGTATTGAAATCTTTCCTAAGATTGAAGAAGTAAATTGCTTGAGCCTTTGGTGTAGCTCAACATGCTCCTATCAAAATGTTTCTCAACATGCTGCTAGCAACACATATTTCTCCATTTCGACATGTTAAATGTAAGATCTATATATTAAATATATGTATTCCAGTTGGACACATTTCACTGTGGTGACTTGTACAGAAACCTTTAATAAGATTAAATGTGCGATTGACCAATGGTGTTGCTCAACATGTTCCTAGTAGCATGTTTCGCTCAACATGCTGCTAACAACATGATTTTCCACCATGTTAAATTGAAGATAGAAATATATATCATTGGTATTTACAAATAAAATTTAAAAATATGTTTGTTTACGTTACAAACTTTTAAAATATTCCAAAGTAATTTAAAAGTTAGTAACAGTTAATTTAATTAAAATTTTTAACTGTAAAAGTTTGTTAATTTAAAATTGTAAGTACCAAAAATTAAAACTCTGTAAGAATGTGACTACTTGAAGTCAGAACTGTCACTCGTCAAGGGTATTTACAAGGCAATCTGCCAATTGTTCGTTGTTACTGCTCTGCAGCGACCGTTTTGCATTCTCACCTTTGTGTTCATTTTTTTTGCGTAAATTGCATTTTACGCAGCACTAACGCTTAGAACGAGGTCATTTCGCCGCCTCCCGGCTCTCGGATTACCTCAAAGTGCAATTGTCTATGGAAAATATGGTCTACAGTAGCTGTCCGCGCTTTTCAAGTCCGCCGCTGGCCAATGTCCAAATGGCGGCTGTTAATTTGGAAGCGAACGTGCCGTCACAAAAAGCCGGAGTTTTTTTTTTGTTCGCGTCGCCAAGCGGCGGCTTCAAAGCCCAAGCCCAACTTGGCATGGCTGACACTGCATTTCCGCTGGCTCGGGCCGATCGAGCTGCTCCCCTGAAGCCCCACCGAAGTCCACTCCGTCATCGGGTTTTGAGTGCTTCCGTGACGCAGGCGCACGCATTGTTGGACTAATTTCAATTACCTAAAAACGGCGTTTTCACACAAATTAGAAACTTTTGTGACCGCAAAGTGAGATGGCGGCTCTTAGGTGCTCCGTTGCTCTATTGAACCGGAAACTGGAAACCGCTGCCCGACTACGGGTCTAAGCAAACAATGCTGATCGAAGAGCGCTCGCTCATGGGAGTGCGTTCTGTTAAAGCAAATGAAGCGCGAAATTCAAACAAAATAAATGGGGGAAAGAAACATTTTGGAAGGAAAACGTAAACATTCCGATTTTGAGACCAAACAAGGTACAGTAGATATTGGTTAAGGGGAATAATTGAAACAACAAATAGTCTGCAAAGGCAGATACAAATCTTTTAAGCGTTTCTAAATTACAGAATCCCCATTTTCCAAATCAACTTAATGTGGAATGAAAAAAAATTAAGTACCTGCTGTCTCCTGATTTATATTATATCTATAGCGATTTTTCTTTTATGAAATTTCGTAGAACATAAAATGCTCTCAAAAAATTACCTATTGCGAGAATAATTATTCTCGTTCTAAACAAATGTTTCGTTTTTCTATGAAAGGTAAACAAAAAAATCCGGAATTCCGTGCTAGCTTGCAAAATCGCTCATAAAATCAGCCGAAATGATGCGTATCCCTTTGAGAGAGTGAAAAGTAGACACAATTTTTGAGTTTCCAGCAAAACGCTTGTGTTTACACTAGCCAAAAGGTGCTCCCATATGGTTGCAATTAGTTTGGTTTTGTCTGGTCAGCAGCGGAGTACAATATCACATTTTTATTAGAACCGAGTCCGAGTACTTGTTGGACTCTTTGTTATGCAAATCGAGTAGAGAGACAGTACGTGAAATTACCATAATTCGACTGTACGTGTGGGCGTGCCAGCGCCATTGACAGGCATAAACAGAAGGAAACTAGTTTTGTGGCATGTAGAAGTATAGCCGAAAAAGGTCAATTACGCGACTTCCTCCTACGGAGCGGTGGTGCGGTGGCTCATTGCCACTTTCCCAGGCCCGGCAAAGTCAGCGGAGCGGAGCGGCGATGCCGAGGCTAACCCCTGGCAGCCTCATCCTCACGAGAACTCCGTTTTACACAGTCGAATGCACTTGCAAGTTGCCAACAAATTATATTTTTCACAAAGTCAACTCGTCGGGGTTACTGCCAGCCCTGTAGCTCCGTCATTATTTTGATAAACAACACGGTGCTGAATCAACCTCTCTAAACAGGGAACAGGTGTCATCCGCTTTGCTGTTTATCTCCGAGCTGCACCTGTGCTCGGTTGCCATGGCATGGGGTGTAAGTAACCCTCTCTGTCCAATAGAGAGGCATGTATTTTCATAACGACCGAAGCTCGCTCGGGTTTCCCATTTCTTCGCTGAACATCGTTAATTGTTAACGCCATTTGGGAAATTTGATCTCTGCACTGGCGGTTTGGAAAGCGTTGAAAACGTTTTGCTGAATCATTTTCAAGCAAATTACACAACTTAAACAGAAGCTTGCAAAAATTGCTTGGCCAACTCTTCTTCGTGCCTGGAAGACAGCGTATTATCGTGCCAAGTTACCTGTCGAAACTTCCCGTGAATAATTAAGAAATTAGTTCATTATGTCGGCGCAGAGAGAAGAGAAGAAGAAATGTTTAAAGAAAATGCAAATGCTGTGGCTTGACTTGGTTTCAGAGTCTTCCCAGCATATAAGACGTTTCTTTGTCTGATTTCACACGGCCATTGATTAGCATTTGTTTGGATCCCACTGATTTCCGATATCGATATTGCAGGTGGGCAGCATCGCAGAGAGTTATTATTTCTCCCCCAGACTTCTCCTGACAGCATTTCTAAAAATAAAACTAAAATAATATTTAATTTTCATGACTGACAAGCGAGTGGTTTTTATATAAACACAAAATCATATCTTATCTCCACTACCTTTTATCTGGGCACACAGAACGGCGATAAAAGCACCATCATCCAGAGTTGCATTGCAGGAAAGGTGTAGTTCCATGGTATGGCATTTATGTCGGAGGCACTGCACCCACCACGGTTCGTTCAACTTCGGCCCAACCTCCGCCCCACCAGAAGGCAGCTTTCCTAGTGCCCAGCACATAAACACCATCGAGCCAAACGACAATAGAATGCGCAGCCAGCTAAAAAGCAAAAAAAAAAACTATAGAAACAAAAATGCGCTGACGGTTAAATCGAATAAAAAGAAGGGGTAAATTCAGGGATCGAAGCATGTCACACCCTAGCTTCGAGGTTCTTTGGTAACCTATTAATATTCCAAACTTGAAGTTACAGCTATAAATATTTATTTAAGAACTCGAGATCTGAATTCAGAAAGAGAAAGGAATGGAACCTAAGAAATATCAATATAAATTATATATATTATTTGTTTGTTATATTATATTTTAAAGTTTCCTGTGACTATATTATAAGCTTACCAGCTTTGTTATTTTAAGTTTCCATAAATAAATGGCCAGAATGAGTGCCAAATTGTTAATACCCTTCGCAATGACACAGAACCCATTGTGCAAAGGCTCGGACTTTGACCGAAGTCAGACCTCCATTAGACCTCGACTGAACCCCTGAACCCCCGAAATCCCCGTAAGAACTAGGCAGCAAGGTTTGAGCCCAGGCCGAGGGTCAAACGTGGTCGACATGCAGCATATGCTTGGTCCGTTCGGCTCGAGTCCATTTCGTTCCCCGATGGCAGAGCCTGCAAATGAGTCACGACGACGACCAAGCCCAAAAGCACTTCGGGCCGAGAGTTGAAAATTGAGACACAGCAATTAGCTGCCATTGCGCCGATCACGTGCCCAGCTCGAATGTAAACTAAGTTGAAGCGATTTCCCCAGCTCAGCCCTCGTCCGGAGTCATTCGGCGCAGGCGCGACCTCATTTCCTTGCTCCGATTTCTGTCTGGACTCAGCCGGAGGCCATGCTCTGCTCCCTGCTCCGTCGTCATCCCTCTCGTGGTTGTGTTTACCCTTTCAAAGGATACTGACTTTTAAGGGAAGAGGTTGCGATTGGTTTGATTTAATATAAAACTCTAAATGAGAGTCAAATCAATCAATCAAGCAAATTTTAATCTACTTATATTTATTTAGTTTTTCAAATTAAATAAATTGAATGCTTTTTAAGCAGTACATTTGATATAAAATATTTTTCTAAATAAGAGTGTATTATATTGGTTCATAAAAGCATTATATTTTAACTCAACAAACCGACGCTCAAAGTTTAAACTAAACCCACCAACTAGACTCTGATTGCCACTTTGACTCAATGGCGTGGAGAGGGGCTCTGTGAATTGACAGTATCATGCAGCGTTCTTTGATTTAAAAAGAGTATTTCGAGGGTCGAAAACAGCCGACCATTGCTGTTTGTTGATGTTGCCTTTGTGGCGCATAATTAACAACAATAACACTGCTCGCCTTTGCTGGCTTGACAGTTTTTCAGTTTTGCAGTTGGCACAGCTGCCTGCACACACATTTTGCCAACTGCATTATGTTTCGCTTGGGTCTCATTTGTTGTCGAGCAAATATTTTCCATGTATTATTTATTTGCTGCACTCGGCTCACCCCAGCAGAGTCCAGTGTTGATTTCCCACCCCATTGGAGTCCGAGCCGAGGGGCAAATCACGGAGCAGCTGCTTTTCCAGTGGCCACAGAGTGCCAGTAGTCAGGTAATGGAATGATGGATATATATCTCAGTTTGAAAACAGTACAGAAATCTGGCTGATTTATCAAAGAAACCAAGAATGCTGCTGTGTTCTGTCTATAAGTTACCCGATAAATATAAGAAATATAATCTCTGCATTTTCTGTTTTTGTAAAAAAAATTTTAATTCGAGGATTAAGTCAACCAAAGATTAAACCAGATTCCTGCATGAACACTTCAAAAAAATATAGTAAATGAGAAAACAGACAACGTCCGTCTTATCAAGTTACAAATGTTTTTACATCTTGAGCACTATCTAGTTTTATGTGTCCTGCGGGTCCTTCCTAAGTGCTTTAGGTCTGTGACATCAGTTTTCAAAAAATATTGTAGATCTTCACAATCTCCAAAAATATACAAATATGTGAATGTATTGGAAAACAGTCTTGCTTCACGCCTTTATAATGAAATCTGGTAAGCCAGCCGAAACGTCATTGAGCTGTCAGAGTGAGTCGATTTTCTAAATTCAATTAAATTCCTCACCCCTCTCGGGGATCACTCTGATTGACAGCTGGCCCGCTCCAGTCCCTCAGCATCGGTATTTCGGAGTTTCTGGGTAGGAGAGAGAGCAGCCTTTCGTCTCCGGGAAGCAAAGTCTATTAACGGACCTAAACATGGCCGCTTATTGTTTGTGCAGGGAGTGAGTTGTGACCTCAAAGATTTGCCAGCAACGCAATTCAAATCCAATTCAAATCAAAACTTTTATGACGGAGTCGTGCTCAGCGATATTCCCATCAATTAAGAGGAGACTCATTTTCGGGGCCGCTTTTTGTGTAACCGAAGCCCACTCATAATCCAATACCATTCGGATAATATATTTGATTCCCTGGCTCGACCGAGGATTCCTTTTAATTAGAAGAGTTCAAGTAATTTATGGCCTCGCGAGGGGAGTTTCTGTTTGAGGCCTCTATTTATTTGTGCAACAAAAGCTGGGAATTTTCAATAATAAACGTAGTCCCAAAAATATACATACATATATGGTATGCCCGATTCCAGAGAACTATCTGGTGGGTGCTCCTCCCCCAACAATGTTGCACACGTTTGGAGATTTACATTCGCCCATAAATCTTCCCGGCGGCGCTTTCCGCCTTCGGTTGCAGTTGCCCATTAAACGACACCCGGAACCGGAGCAGGAACGGAGATGCTGAGAACTGCTAGATACACGGAGGGGTGGCGTAGAGCCAAGTGCCACCTTATGCATCTCCCAGTTTTTGTTTACTTGTCCGCCATAAAATTTTAATGCCTACTTTGGCGCTAATTTAGTTGACGGCGGCGATGCCCACAGTTCGCCTACGAATTCCCTCAATTCCAATTAACTTTCGGAAACGGGAAGCTACCGAAATACGCCAACGATGCCCGTTAACACGCTCCGTCTATTTTGGACAATTTGATTTGACTTAATGCCCATTGCCATTTGAATGATGACAGACGTCGGATGACGGCCCATTGGAATTCACGTGCGAGTGACATCAGAACGAAAATGTGAAGTGAACAGCTCCGCCCATGTCTCATAAATTAGCCCGAACATTCATTACAGCCAAATAAGTGGCAAAAACGAGCCACAGTCCCACGGAGCCAGACAATACATGTTGTACTTAGCATAAATAATATGGAATAAGACTACAAGGTATATCATTTGAAAGATTATAGATAGGGTATGCTCTGTGTTTTGAATTAGGTTCAAGAGACTATATTAAACATGAGAAATAAACCTTTTTGTGTGTCTGAAGAGAAAGTTTTTAAATATATTTACATTTATATAACTGAATATATTTTTTAAAGAATTAAAGACCTCATAATCTTTTCCTAAACACTTCCTCAACCATATCACTCCTTTGAAGATTACTGAATCTGAAAATTGTTTGCTCAGCAAATCATAAAGTGAAGTGCAGCGCCAATCCAAAAATAAACATTGTGATTCTGCACCCTTATCTGGATATGAGGATGTGTCTGAGAAGCCAAGATGCTCGGTGTGTGCGCCGGAGTTTGCATTTAGCGCCGTCTGTCGATCGCTATTTATACATGAATCTGGACTGGGGATCCTCCGTCGGCGTCTCCGGCGGCTAAGTGCTCGGGTAAACAAGCAAACTGAGCAAAACAAAACTCCGGAGTCTGATTAGTGTCAAGCCGCGGCTATTTATGAGTGTCTCGATGGGATTAGCCGGCGGCACCAGCTGGCTCTGTCTGTCGTCTATAAGGGTCTGGATAGTGGGACGTTCGCAATAAGAGGGATACTAAATACATACTTAAAACTAATTCTAAGATATTAAACCATAACCAGGTATGTTTCCTTTTTAATACGACACCCAAAGGATCACGGACCAGGCGAAGATATATGCCACCCTTGACCAAAATCGCATTAGGATTTCCCAATAGGTCGTGCTTTTGATCAGTGTTTTCCTAAATCTCTGACAAGGATGTTCATCACCAGTTCCGGATCTCTAATAGGCTGAACACGCTGATGGAACCCACAAAGGGTCCGTTTTCCGCATCCGGATACAGCTAGAACATGAACTCCGGAAACCCTTCTGCATGAGCAGTGCAATAAGTTGCATACTATCTGTGCAGAAAGCCACTTAAGGATTACCGAGAAGATCAGCAAGATCCAGGATAATGTTGGAGCTACTAAATCTTGAGATCTACTAGTTATACATTGGATAAAAACTGTAGCAATAATTTGCCTTTAAGAATTGATTGGATTTACCTTAAAGCCCCCTAATTAATATTCTGTTTTAAGACAACTTTTAATATTCGTCACAAAGTTCGTCAGAAATTCTTAAAGTTAAATGTTCCATCGTCACCTTTGTCTTTCCTCGTAAAAATGTATATTTTTTTTGTTTTGCTTGATAGTAATTTCCAGTTGTGGCACATGATCAACTTTGACCTCTTTTGTCCGAATGGCCAGGCCGCATTTGATTGCCAGCGTTTACGCTTATGGCCCGTCTTTCCTTTGCCTTTTCTTTCCATTTTATTTCGGGCGTTTGGCGAGTCTAAAAACCAGTTTTCCGCCGCCGCTTCGTTTTCCAGTTTTCAAGTTTAACCAAGTTGCAGCGTTCAAGACAGGCCAACTGCTGACTAACTGACTGCCGAGAGACTCTGTTGATTTTTTATCTTGCACCTTGTTTATGCAAAAAAATATTTTCAAGCTTTTTCTTGTTTTTTTCTCCAGTTTATATATATTTTTTTTTTTCACTATTTTCTTTTGCATATTTTAAACTTGACTATAATTTCATATGTGTATATGGGCCTTAATAAAAATAACTTGCTTACGAAGGTGCCTGTATGTTGCCTGTCACAATCTGGATCTCGAAGTCTTAATGGACTCGTAAAGCTCCAGGCTGAGATTGGAATGTCTGATAGGCTGAGGAATGTGTGGGACCAGGAAGAAGTGGGATATAACCGATCTTGAAATGGGTTGCAAATCTTGGGAGTTCTAGCTAGACTTTCTAAGTCTGTTTTAAATATTTTTAAGAATATTTTCGAAAGAGAAATATATATCTTTATTGGATATATATATAATTACTGATCTATACATGACGCTCTTTGATCATAATTTTGCATTGACACTGAATTATAATTGAGACTGTAATTTCCACTCGCCATTCACACTTTGCATCTCTCATCGCTTCGTGATCACTAATTAGGTTTACGAGCTCGACTTGAATGAATTGTAATTGTTTTGCTGCTGAGCGGCAATTACGAACGTCTCTCAGACTTGGACCCTCCCACACCCCCTCTCCTCCCCTCCCCCTCCGCCATAACCACCCGCTACCCCGCCGGGTATTGTGAATGGACTGTGTCAAGGGCGGAGAGCTCTGTTCAGTTTTGCTTACAAGTATTTTAATTGCATTACGCAAGTTTTGCGTTCTCGATAAAACTTGCTGTGAGTTTATGGAGAGGGGGGGGGGGATATGGGTGAAAATATAGTATTTTATGGTATAGGAGAAGGGGGTAGAAGGTGAAACCAAGTCTGACGCATTCCACAAGCCATGTTGTTATTGCCCTTTTGATTTGTAACATGCAATTTATCACACCCGCGGGCCATGAATCACACCTGGTGCATTTACAACTCCTCAATCTCCAATGCACAATGAGAAAAAAGGGAATATTTGAACTTAAGTCACGTTATTTTTTCATATATAGAAGTTTCTATCAATTAAATCAAATCAAGAAGGAAACTTTCGATCATTTTAGAAGATCGGAGAACTCAAGATCTGTGAGCTGGAGATCAATATCAGAAAAAGTTTGCAATGGAACCACAGAGGGAATAAGTGATTTCATAAAAAAATAAGCTTGTCTCAATGTTTTCTATTATTGTGGAATTTTTAAAATATATTTATCGATTGTTATAAATATATTACCAACTCTTCTAAACCTCCAATTCATGTACTGTTTTTCCTGTGTATTTTTTTTCCTGCACTTTTTGGCTTGGGTCTTGGTTCTCGATCACGAAGGAGACTCAAATGATGGAGCACATAACCCGCTCCTGCTCCCGCTCCCTCTCCCGCTGGCAAGCAAACAAACGTGACATATGCCCGGAAACCTCTGCGGCTCAGCCAGGGAACCCGGAGCAGGGGCCAGCGGAAGTGCACAACATGAAGCCCAGGGAGCCAGAACATGTAGACGTGTGGAACGGGAGCTGATAGGATAGTGATAGCCACATTAGAGATGAAACCCATAGGTGAGGCCGACCGGCCGGCTTCCTTCGCACGCCATTAACACCCACCAAGTGGTGTTTCCCCCAATTCCATTTAGACTGCACGTGCACTCCGGACCACAGTCCGAGTGGGAGAGCGACCATAAATAAATGTCATAATGCAATAAAACCGAAAACAAAACAAAGGGAATGCATACATGCACTTAAGTGGCACAACTCCGAGGCGACACGCGACCGCGACCCCAAATGCAAAAATATATATATGTACATATTTATATTTATAAGGTATGTACTTATGTACATACAAAAAATGCATATGGAATGCCAAAAGAGGAAAAAATCTGCAACGGAATTGCGTGTTAAATGCAACACTCAGGTAGAGATTCATATGGAATTTCAGTGCGTAGGTGACCTCCATGGAAACGCTACACTAAGCATAATTCAAGGTATTTTCAATAGGTAATATTATGTATTTTACTTAATATATCTTTTTTACTTTTACATTAATTTAAAAATTGTTTAGCAGTCCTGGTTTCAACATAAAAGCAGAACACCTTGTGTAAGCTGAAACAAACAAACAAGGCTTAAAATGTAGAAATAAAATGTTATTAAAATGGTAAATAGTAGAAGATTTAAAGAGGTATTAAGTCTTAAGATATATGATAATATTTTAAAGATTTTTTTAATAATAATAATAATATAAATTTAATCAATCTGTTGAAAATTGTACTTTATGTTTATATCCATAAAATACCACTTACAATATATTGATTTAATTTTTAACTAACCAAACCTCCTTTGCTTTCAAAATCTGATTTAAAACTTACAAGGTCTCCAGTTTTCAGAACCAACATTATTATAAAACTTAAGCAATACTTAAACTCGATCTTGAGTTTATGAGCTAAGAATTATTAGTAAATTAAAATAGAATATAAACTTTAAAAATTGAGTTTACAAATTATTGTGCACCATTGCTGTCTCTTCTCTCTATCCACATATTTTTTCCCAATATTAAATTCCCTTAAAATCAATTTTATTTGCGAGTGAACACTGTTTAACAGTATTACAACTGTGATGATGGAGCACATTTAACGGGAGAAAACGGGGAACTACAGCTATAAATTGAAATACGAAAGCTTGCTCAGCTCTCTTCCGCTCTTCTTGGCCGCTTAAGCAGCTGCATGTGCGTGTGTGTGCTTGTGCGTTTGTCGCCGTCACGCAAAAGTCTTTCGTTTCGTTTTTTTTTTTTTTCGCCCACGCCAATGCCAAATAAAGCCTCCATCTTGGTTGTTGGATATATGTTTGTTGTTGTTGGATATATGTATATATGTCGCTGTTGTTATTGTTTATGCTGAGCTCACCAAGCGCGCTCAACTGTAACGAGCAGAAAAGAAGACTCGGAAGAAGCAGGGAAGACAGTGTGACATGTGACTTCTTGTGACAGCATATTGCTTAAGTTTTAGCACGCAGAGATCTTTGGAGTTTATTTTTTTTTGCATAAATAATTCACCTGGGAAAATGCCAAACTTGGTTTATGGGAAGCCCACAAATTGCAATCAGCGTAGATTGCATTCGAAGATCGAGAAATAATGTGAGAGCTGCCTTCGCTGAGCTCCAGTAAGAGGCCTGTGAGAGGACCATAGCCTCCAGCACAATTTTTTATTATTTCATTATGCAAATCACAAAAGGATAGCAATATATGCAGCTTACAGCTATACGTCTAATCAAAGAATAATAAAAAATAAGATAAGTAACGCCCTACGATTTCTTTGCATTAAAGTTTTTCGGGTTTTTACACCAAAGCTTTTTATTTTGTATATTCCTTACTTTGCCACCTCTAAGCTTAACTAAAATCAAATCCCAATCATAAAAATAAGGTGTGCTTTCAATGATCTGATATACAATTTTACAGAATTCCAGTTAATATATTTATTCATAAGATATTACCTTCAATTGATTACAATTAATTTTTAAACAACAAAATCTCTTTTGTTCCCAAAATCAGTTAAACAATCTGAACTTGGTCTATGTTAATGGCTAAACATTGAGTAAAAAACGAGATTGTTTTAATTCTGATCGCAATTGTTGGTACGATTATATCACCTTTATATACACATATATCACACGTACTTTCTTTTTTGCAGGGCTCCACGAGATATGCCGGGTTCAGTTCCGGTCGCTGATTCTTTTGTGCGGGTCTCTCTCTGGGGCTGCGTGTGTTTCAGGTTCGGGTTCGTGTTTTGGGTGAAAATGATAGTTTATTATCGTAATTAATCCGGGTTAATGTTTATACTTGGCCAGCGTTTTGCTGACTTTCGCTTATACAAACCTTTTTTTTGTGAGCTCTTTTTTAATAACGGAATTTTTAATTTTGATAAGAACTCTTGGAAAAAAAATAAATAATAATAAACATTTCCCAGAGGGGTTTCTCTTCTTGCTTCGGAATAAATATTGGCCGCAAACAGAAATCATAACTCAAGACACGACTCATAAAAGTTTTTTTTTGGCACAGTTCCCCCTTCCAAACTCTGTCCCCAGTTAATAAATATCAAAAGAAGTCGCAGAGGGTTGACTCCGCTTTGTTTGTTTTGGACTCACTTCGTTGGGCTTACAAACGGATCAACGAGGACTTAACAAGACCACCGACTGGAAACCAGTTGGAGGATGGGTAACGAAGTCAACAGCAGCAGCAGCAGTTCTTTGAGGAATTATTTTTTTGGCAGCTGCCTGCCGGGGGTTCCTTGCCCGATCCTGGCAGGACGCGTGCGCCGAGTCAAACGCAGGCCTAAGCCGTAAGTGCGTCCTTATGGCGCAAACGTAATTCTATTTATTTGATTTCCTCGAGAAGGGGACTCTTACTTTTTTATGGTTACACATTTACCATTTTTTATAAAGGGGAGAAACTGTAGCGCATTATATTTTTTTCTGTTTTTGAAAAAAGTCTGTTAACATTTTCTGTTTGTTTATTTTTAGCGTGTAATTAGAGAAAGGCAAGGGGTTAGATAAATATTTTCCTCAACTACTTGCATAGTTCTCGGAACCACCCCTTGTGGAAATCTCATATTGCTGGAAAATTGTATCGGCGAGGGCGTCGACCGTTACAAATTGCTAAGA
>VNJS01001580.1:0-19839 GCA_008042575.1 Drosophila watanabei | reverse complement strand
AAAGCCAGTTGTCAGCGCGCAGCTGAAACTGTCAAATTAATAGCATAAAATAGAAACACCCACAGAACGGCCTCCATTCCCTGCCTCGCACGTACATGAGAAATGGCCGCTGCGGGAGTCGCACTGCGCCAAAACACCGCTGCATTCTGGTGGGGATGGGATTCCCCGCGGCTGAAATGAGACAGGACGTCACCTCCATGCGGCCCCCATGTGACCCCCTGTCCGCCGGCCCTGTCACAAGTCATTGTGAGTTAAATACGCCAGCGGAAAAAAGAGAAACGAGAAAGAAAGCAAGGGAAATGTAAACAAAATTGCTGTACAAGGAGCGTCTGCAGTTGCCTTGCCTTGCCTTGCCTGGCGGGGGTGGCGCTAAAAATACGAAGAAAAGCCCTGGGTTTAACAGAGGACTTGTGCCTGATGTACGGCGGATGGCAAAAGGAACTGCGGTTAAAAAGGGAGCACTTAAAAAAATAAATTAACCTCCAGCTGCTGCCACGCACAAACGCAATCTAGTTCACACGATTTTCTAAATAAACTAGGAGGCCCTAAGCGTGAATTTAATCTCTGAGGAACACATCTTTGTGGGAGGGTTAAGTAAACAAATTAAGAAAGGAGCAGCCTCTGCTTTACATAACAAAAATATATTAATTAAACAAATTCAAGTGGTAAGTTTTAAACAGAATTTAAATTTAATGAAAAAATAATGTTGTGTAGAATACTTCAGTATTAAAAATATTTTTAATTTTGAAGAGAAACCTCACACTTTTGCTTTTTCAGTATTTTATTTCAAAGGCCACAATTTCAATTGCATATTTTCCGGCCTTCCATTTATTGCTTTCAAATCTCTAGGGAATTCGGAAGCGCAGCACATTAATTAAAATTAAATACGATATAATGCTAATATCTATGCTTTCACGCTTTGAATTCCAATTTATTAGCTTTCACCTTTGGGCCTTTGGTTTTAATTATGTGAATACATAAATCCTTAAGCCTGGCGATATGGCTAATACGGCTATGTATATTTAGGTTGCAAACATTAATTTTAACCAAGAGCATATTAAAATGCTTTTCTGTGGAAATTCCTCTGCAGCTAAACCCGGCTTAAAGGCGCTGCTCCACTGCTCTTCCAACCAAGCTCCGGATATCTGCGGCGGAAATCGTTGACAGTTTGTTGCGGCGTTGCGGTGGCCAAAAGCAGCTCCCAGAATAACAAGGCTGTGAGCATAAATTCACAGCAGCTGTGGCACAATGCACACTGCCCTGCCACCAAGGAAATCTCCACTAATTTGTATTTGAGGAACAGAGGATGCCAGCTATGGAAGTGCTCAACTCAAAGAGGCTTTAATTAGTCTTTGAAGAAGAAAAGGAGAATCAAGATTAATCTTAAGCACCATAAATCTTTGATGATTTAATATCTCTTTTGTGAGCTAAGAAAATGTATTAAAAATACTTTTAGATAGGAATTTTGGTTTTGAATTGAATGTTTTAAAGATTTTTAGTTTTTTGTAGTCAAATTGTGATGTTAAAAATCTCAAACATGTAAGAATATATATATGAAATATTAAAAAAAAAACCTTAAACAGATAGATAGATAAATTAAGAGTAAGTTATTTTATTCTTTCCTTACAAATTTTTAATAAAATTCTTCAATTAAAATTCCCAAAAAAAAGGTGAAAACCCTTCATTAAGCCACTTTATTATCTCAAATTGCTAGCACTTTCCCAGAGACATTAAGCAGTGTGCAATAATCGCATTAGTTGGTCCCCAACTTGTTGACTGCGTCGTCGCTATTGTTTATCGAACTCGCTTTGCCAATATTAACTTTTCATTTAATTTGCCGCGAAACTTTCCACATTGTTCCCGAGCTGAACACTTTAGGAACTCGTGTTATCTGCCGGCGGAACAAGTTGCTCGCATTAACCGGCTGCGATGATGGTCATTACCTGCAAACGGTTTCAAGCTGCAGCAAAAAAAACGGCAGAAAAAATAAAGACTTTTCTCGCTTTTCCTGTCCTGACATTTTATGGCCTGCAAATTGCATTACACCCAATGCAACGGCTTCCAGCCTCTTCAGGGCTTTGTTCTCGTATCCATTGTTGTCCTTGTTTTTGTATTATTTTTTCTTTTTTTTTTCGCAGGAGAGCTAGGAAGTCCCAGAACTGTATACGTACTATAGTTATACGATTATGGCGGAATGCCGGCCAAGAACTTTTGCAATCCCGGGTGCAATAAGGCAAATACCCTTGGCCCGGCTCCAACTGCCAGCTAATGTTCCCCCGAGGGCCGTTGGGGGTTAGGTTACGGCTTTAATATAAATTGTGTAATGAGCCGTAGATAAAGCGCCGGAGGTAACTGACCAATAAAAGAAAACACAGCCATCGAGGGATTTGCATATGAACCGGGGACAAATATTTTGCAAATTGAAAGTAGAGCAGTGATTAAGTAAATTAAAGGTAAAACTCTATAAAATTACATTTAATTAAGCATAAATAACAAAGCTAACAAACAAATCAAGTAACAGATTAAATCAAAACCTCAATTGCCACATTCAGCCTCAAGAAACCAATAAGAAATGCCATAATTTCACGTAATAACTGTTACCGCAAATGCTACATTTACAAACTTTTCTGGTGGTAAAGAAACTTTTTAACTGGCCTTTTCAAATTGCTTTCTGAATATTCAATACGTTTTACTTGCGGCCAAAATAAATCAATAAAACAACAATAAAACAAAAACCCAGAAGAATTCCCACCACTTGATAAAAAGTTGTTTCAGCGCAAAACAGAAATAGCGAGGGACGACTCCCCCAAGAAGGAAATAAAACCTGCTGCTTGCCAAACTTCGTATTTAAATATTGGAATCAATAGGGAAATGCCTATTGAACGGCCAACATTTTTGGCTGAGTCAACGTCACTAATGGCCGCCTTGCATGGCAAAGAGCACAGGCGGAAAGGAGTCCTCGAGCCAAAAACGCAGATAAGGAAACCGAACTGTCAAGCCTCGTTGGCCGCATTGCATAAGCCGCGGCTTACACTCGATTCTCAGTGCTTACACGGAGAGAAAATTGTATTTTCTTAGCCAAATTCAAATTTAATATCTAAGGAGTCTTGATACTTAGAGATTTCTCTCAAATTCAGGCTAGATCTAACCCTGTTTCTATATTTACTTGAGAAGGAGATAAACACTGTAATATTTACTAACCAATTAAATTATATTTTGGGCTTTTGAGTTATATATTTCCCTCAGTGCACTCACTCAGGCCTCGCTCTCAGTTGTCTGCTTTTCTGGGCGCGTGTTCGAGTGCTCAGGAAAAGTCGGGTAGGAAAAGCAGAGAAAGCAAAACGCACGACTTGCCACTGCTTACCTGTCAATGGGATCCGTCTCCCTGCCTGTCTGTCTGACACTGGCAGTGGCTCACAGTGGGTCTGAAAAGACATCAACCACCTGGCCACCTCCCAAGTCCATGGGAGGAACACGCGACAGCTCCCCTTGCCTGTCTGTGGGCATGTCCTGACTTTAAGTGCATTAAGCTCAGTTCGCGATTTAATTTAAGTGTTTTTCTGTTTATTTTCCGAGCTGCTCCGCATTTTCCCCCCTTTCGCTTGCCTTTTCCCTTTCCCTTTCCCTTTCCTTTTCCTTTTCCCTTTCTATTTCCCCTTTCTTTTCCAGGGTTTTCCTTCAGCTTGTTGCTGTCGTGTCTGTTATTATTTCTATTTTTAAACACTTTGGGCCAGGCTGCGGCTTTCAGCCAAGTCTGAATTATGCATCAGTGTTTTGCGTTTGATTTGGGCGGATACCTGCAGTATGGCTATATATAGATTTAATTACCCCTAAACGGTTGTGAGAGCTTTACAAGGGGATTTATTGGAAGAATGTGTTAAATTAAGGGGAAATTCTAACGAAAAGCTCATTCCTTCTGGTGAATTAAACTTATAGTTATTATTTAATATAATTTTATTTTATTAAATAAGTAATTTCCTGGATCATATTACATTTATGATCATTTATGCTCATACGTTATAGTCATCGTAATACCTACTTTGCAATCACTGCTGCTTTTATGGACCTTCTTTACGGTTACCCCCAAAGGTAGTAAAGTGTGAAAGCTAATAGAATCGTATCAATGTCCTAAATGCATCTAAAAATGCACTTAGGTAAAAGTTATCCAACTCCAACGGGACATCCGCCTCCCCAGCCATTAGCTTTTGTGTAGAAGGAAATATCCTGTTTACTACCTGACCATAATATTTCAACTTTTACTGCCACTGCACTTGGCTTTCGGCCCTCAGCCTTCAGCCCTCGGCCCTGAGTGAAACAGTTGTTAAACTAGAAGAGCATTTTCGTACAGCCAGGGGCATCTCAACCGCAACGTATAAATGTCAGGCAAAGTCATATTCATAAATAATAATATGGAAAACTCCCGCTAACACACGCCTGCACATTCTGACATTGAAACAAGAGCGGACCGAAGGAACACAAACACTCGGAGCAGAGAGACAGACTGTCTGCAGAGTGTATTCAAGTGCAAAAGTCCTGAAGCTCGCTCACAAGAACTGCACGGAGAATTGAAATAAATTACTGACTGACTGACTAAATGACACACTGACTGACTGACTGACTGAATGACACAGTGACTGACTAACTGACTGACGCGAGGTCTGTTGCCTGTTTGTCTGTCTGTTTGAGTTTTTTGTTTTGTTGAGAAAACTCTGGCTTGTTGGAAACCTTCTGTGGCTGTCAGTTTTTAATTATACAAATTAATTTGCATATATTTATATATATATATATATATATATATATATATATTGTGTGGATAATTAACTCAACTCTGACTTTTTGTCAACTGGGAAAATCTTATATAATAGAATAATATATACAAGTGAAATCAAAAGATATATTTTTGGGTTTACCACACAGTATAAGCTATATGGATTTGCTGTAAAAATGTTGTATATTTAATTTATGAAATAAAGCATAAATAAAGTCAAATTTTATTTGTATTTATGTATCGTACTTTTTTATATTTTTATCTTAAAAGGGTAAGCGATGTATAGAGAATTGATCAGTAGAAATATAAACGTATTTTCAAGTTACTTTTCCTTTTGCTAGACTTTTATCCGTAATTGTTACTTGCTCCTCTTTTGAAGTATTAATTTTTAATGCTTAAATGTCGAGTTGACATTGACGACTTGTTTATTAATAATTTCTAGTCTGCGTAACATTTCTAATATCCCAACAACCACTGTGCTTAGCATTTGAATTAAAAAGAAAGCCAACGTGGTGTCCGTGTGCCTTGTGTTTTTGTGCTCACGTGTCCTGGCGGTGAGAGTGTACTTTGGCTTGGTCCTGCTTTGTTTTCCCTGTAAGTTTTAGTGCAAGGGCTGCGGCACTCACCCTCAAGGGCCTGCAGCTTTTCGCGGCATAATAAACTTAGCCTTGACTCGGGCCACTTTAGGCCAGAGCAGAAAGCACACAAGGCCCAAAACGAAGGCAGTTGACATTGACATTTGCTTGGCATGCCTCAAGAAATATGTTTATTTATGCACGGCTGGCTATAAAAAGGAATGTTCATCAGTTAATGCCATAAGCTGGTTATTAAACAGCACGCCCACGCCCTTGTCCATTGATTTGCATGTCATCCCGAGTCGAGAAGCCGGAGATTTATCCCAAAAGGCTTAGGCCGGACAAAAGATGGGCAAAAGGTTTAATTTATGGCCCAAAGTCCAGCAGCGGTGTCGGACAATTTGTAAAAGGACCGAGCTTAATTTATTGGTTTACGGTTTATTTTATTTTATTCCATTTTGTCAGATTTGATTGGGGGTTGAACAGAAACAGGAGCAGGAGCCGCAGCAAGAGCAGGAGCAGGAAGCATCATAAAAATGCAGTTAAAAATTTAAATGCCAATTTGCTAGGTCTTCCTGTTGCACGACATTGCGTGGCAAGATGAATATCAGAAGAGAAAAGTAGAGTATAAAAATTCACAGAGGAAAGGAAATGCTTTTCGCTGATTTATGAACCCAGAATTCGACACAATTCCACAATTTATGGGGTGCAAAAATAATTTTAATTGCCCAAATGTGGTCATTTCAATTGGGGTAATTATAAATCACATACTTAGCCATTTTTTGGCCCCTTCTTCCTTTCGACCACACTCTGCACTTAATTGAGCGGCTTATGGCATTTGTTTTTAATAAATTGCTTTATTTATTTTTCCTTCCTTCGCAGCGGCGAACGATTTAGCACGACTCTTCTGATGTTGATTTATATACCTTGCACTAGCATTGCCTCTTCCTCTCGCAAATTGTAAACAATTATAGAATAGAAATTATAGATCGCCGCGCGGAATTCCTTTGTAATTTACTGTCTATATTTCGCCTAATTTGTATACTCGTGTTGGAAAAGCGATTTGCTCGATTACAGCGGATCAGGCGCAAAGTGCCGATGATGATCGTCTGCATAAACAGAGCGGAGATCTTGCATCTGCTCGGTGGCCGAGAACTCAATTTTTGTCATGCGGCGGCCGGGCCTGGCCAAGAGTTGTTTACGAACTGCTGCAGACTCTAAAAACATTTGTGTATTTCATTTGCCGCCAGTATTTTTCCTTCTCCCCCCCCCCCCCCCTGCTCAGCGGGCACAGCGTGCGAAAAGAAAATGTGTGAAAATTTGCGGGGCCAAAGAAGAAACACTTTTTAGTTTCCTTTTAAGCCAGTGGCTGGCTGCTAGCTGCTGGCTGCCGCATTTTTATTACATTCTATTGGTCACTGCGGAGTCTTAATTAGCTTGGCTTTGGCCATGGCTAACCATTATTATCTGTTGAATTTAAAATGAAAAATTCTCCGCGTCTAAAGAATAATGTTTTTTGCATGATGACACGCTCTTTTTTGTTCCATCGTCCCGCTGGGCTCTAGACAGTTTTAATTAAATTCCCGATGGCCAAGCGGAGAGCGATGATGTCGTGCCACGAATCCTCCCCATGTGGTCGTTCTTATGGCTGGCTATTAGTCTCCGACAGCTGTGAATTAAAGCTTTCAATTCGATTCAGTGGGGAGACTTTGATCCATTTGTTTTTAAAACTCAATAAATGGCGGTAAATGGATAATGAATTGCACAAAAAACTTTCTGGCTTAACTTGCTGTCCGTAAATTGTCAATTTTATGATATACATAGCCGAGCAGGTGGCATTTCAAATTGATGATGCTAGAGTTTTTTTGAGAGCTACAAACAGGTGAAAATAAGCCTTATTTTTTTTGAATATTCTTTATTATTAGTGTAACCCAAACCAATATTCTGTGAAAGGTTTTGTAAATAAATGCGAGCTATAAGTATTAAATTCAGATTAATCAATATTAAAGCAGCGCTAACAATATTTATAACGAGTACCTGATGATGTACAAATTAAAAATCTTAGAAAAATGCTTGTTTATTTAGGCAAACAAGTGAAAAATTAATAAACGATGATATACATGGCGTATACGTAATATTTCAAATATATGCGACATTCAAATTGATATACAAATCAAGTGAAAAGCTTGTTTTGTTTAACAATATGCTGTAAAGCCAGGTGGGCGACAGAGGCAACACGTCGTAATGGATATGCCAGTCATTCAATTTGAAAATTGTCACTGGAGCCAGGACATCGTGACAGTTGTGAGGGTCAGAAAGGGTACAGGAACGCAGAGCTATAAATAACAAAATAGAGTGGGGTGTAAGGAGTGGCTGCTCTGCATGCAATCAAATGGTATATCAAATTTTCAAGATGCCAGATGTCGGAGAATAGTTGGGAATCAGAGGAGCCAGAGTCCTTCGACCCAATTACGGGAATTGCACTTTCATAACCGAAAATAATAAATGTGAAACGATGAAAAGGAGACCGGGAAACGGAGAACCGTGAAAATGAAAACCGGACAAACAAGCCAAAGTTCTTTCCCAAATAAAATAACCTGCGTCATATGTTTTTCTTTAGTGCTGGGCTCTCCTTTTGTTTTTCATGGAATCCAGGAAAAAGCAGACCCATAAAAAGATCACAACAACTGCAGCTAGTGTGTGCGCTTTGCCTTCCGACAAAAAACACAAAAATTCGGGTACACAAATATATGCACATTCATTTTCCTCGCTTGGAATACCGTTTTAAAAGGCTTCCTTAATGTTTATTCAGTTGGTGACGTCACAGGAACGAACAAACAGGCAATTGTTCGATCCCCAATGAACTATGCAAATATTTACACAGCTAATAGAAGCTACTTTTTACGCTCCTTGTGCGTAAATAATAATCAAGAAATAATAATAATAATAATAAATAATAATGGGCTTAGGGGCCCGACGCTGTAATTAACCAGCTGGAAGTCGATGTGCCGAAAGATTTCAGACTCGAATGCAAAAAAAATGGAAATATAAAAAAAGTAATAAATAAATAAATAAATTAGTGAAAGAACAACAAGCGGAAAATTATGCTGATTGCCGTGGTATCTCCGCCACTTCTTCTTGGCTTGTTCTTTGGCACTCGGCCCTCTGGGGTCTGTTTGCTTGGCCAAAATACATACTTGACAGGCCCTGCGGGGTTTCAAGAACCGCAGGAACTTTTCCAGAAAAGAGCGTCTCGTAATTAGAATAATTATTACCGCTAGGCGTGAATGTTTTTTAATGGCACTTTCGGTTTTGTGACATTGTTCAAAGATAATTACGGCCAATACCTGTGGGCGAAATTTCGCATTGGCAGCTCAAAAGCGGGACATTTTCGCGAGGGAAGTGTGTCCTCTGACTAAAGTGCGGAAATTTAACAGCACTTAGCTGACGGAAATGTCAGGGCGGAAAGGTGTGGCAGGAAAACCGAGAATAATAGGGTTGATTTTAATTAAGGGAAGGGTGGCGGAATTTTTGTTATAGCTTTTATATGTTTAAGTCACGTTGATTTCTTAATTTTAAAGTCGAAAAAGTTAGAAATGTTTGTTTTTGAAGACATATCTTTTCTCACTTAAATTATAGGAACAGAAAGAATAAACTTTTCTGAATATTCTTTATAATTTTGAAAAATAACAAAAGCCCAGTTGTAAATAATTATTTTCCCTTGAAACCTAGAAATAATTTAAGCACTTAACAGCTTGTATTTATATTGGCACGATGAACAAGGCTTACATCTTTATTTTCATTCAGAACAAATCGAAAAAATCAGTGTAATCAAACTTCTGAGCTGGAGGAATCCCGAGAAACCATTATTTTTGGCAAATTCTCGTTATTATCCCAAGAACTTCTATTTTCGTTGGCACAAGGAGGCAGAGGAAGGATTGCGTCATTATTTTCATTAAAAATTCCAAATCCCACACAATTTGAATTGCAAATATCCGCCATCAATCTTGCTGCCGCTGAATAGTGTGAAATTAATTCAAATTAATCGCAATCATTGCTCATCTTTGCGTCTGTCAAGTGACGTTGCCAGTGTGTTTGTCTTCCGCTTAATCACCCATCCTTTTTGGCCCAAAATGGCCGTCTGTTTATAACCGGAATGCCACTTCCTTCCCAATGCCATTAAATGCCTGGAAAAGGCAGCGGGGCGAAGTGCAAACAAGGCCTTCGCCTTCATTCTTAGCCCATTTTGGGTCTGACAAGCGTATTTATTTTGATAATTCTTCGGTTTTGATAGTCGGTATTTATTTATGCTACCCGAACGCGTGCACAATGTCCGCTCCGTTCCGTTTCGCTCGAATCAAGAGGAACGCAAACAATAACATCAGTGTCGTAAAACAATACATGAACGGGCGAAATTAGTTGTTTTAATGATTCGAACATGCAATTCTATGGTTCGCCTGCGAATATATTGTTGAACCAAGAATGTAATTAGCAATTAGGCAGCTCTATTCGGCTATATAGAGGACAGACTGGTTCGAGCAAGTGAGAATTGGTATGTCATCCAATTAACAAATTGTGGCACTTGGCAGCCGGCGGCTTTGATTGTCCGAAACATTGTCAGAGACAACATCTTCAAGGGAAGCGATCGGAAAGGGTCTCTCTAGTATATATTTAGATATTTTTCATTATCTTAGACATCTGCCTTTTGAGGTTTGAGGTTAGTCAGACTTCTTGAAGGTGGTATTATTGTTTAAAAATAGCTGCATCATTTTCTTAGATGTGATCGGTTGAATGTTTCATAAATTGTAGAAAAGAATTTTGACAATTATCTGTTTTAAATGATTCTATCTTGATTTATGCAACATATGTGTATGAAATGAAGAATTATGGGGTATCTAAATAAAGAACAACTGCCTTGAAATAAATATTGATTATGAAAATGCAATTTTATCTCGGAATAGAATAAGGATTTATTGTTTATTATTTATGGGAACTGATTTTTGATTAGTAAAAATCTTAAGAATATAGACAAAAGAAATTCTTGGAAGTTATTGGTTTTAAATATTATATTATTAATATTATAACCTAAACAAAAAGAATTATATTTCCTGATTTTAATATTTTAAATTCGTAGCAAATAAAGCCTGTTAGGTAAAATAAGATCCTAGTAAAAAAAGAAAATTTTTCCTTAAGTTTTATCCCATAAATCTTTCAGGGATTATACGAAGGCCATTTGGAGCTTCGCATGTCCTTGTTTTGTCATAATTTTCAATTTGCTTTATTATGAAATTGTTGCATACGTTCCGGCGATAGCGATGGCAATGGCGAAGGCGACGGCATCGGCGGCGAATGCATGAGATTTCCACGGAGGGAGATTTATGAATGAGCATAAATTAGGGGAGACTCGTAAATGTTGGCACGCAGCCCTAGATGCCATTGCCAGTGTCTGGTGACCATTACCATGGCATTGCAACCCATTCCCAATCCTGTTCCCTCTCTCCTGTTCATTATTTCCCCGCATCGTGCTTAATTTTGCGTATGAATAAGCAAAGTCAAGGACACACAACGACGCCATTTCAGTGTCAACTCCTGCGGCTGCCATTGGGCATATAAATGAGGAAGGGTCTGCGTCCCGTTTGCGATCTTGGCCCGCTTGAACCTCTTAATTGAAAGCGGCTGCTTCGGAAAAATTATCACAAAAAGGTTTATACCCCGCCGTAGACCCGGGGAAAAAATGCTGCCATTTGACACGCTTCCCAGCTGTCAGCGGGTTGAATATAAATGCCAAAACATTTTTTTCGCCGCTGCTCTTTTTCCCTGCGCGACGTCTCTGGAAAGCCCTTGCAAATTGGGGATTCTTTTTTTTCCTAGTTGGAAAATCTGTGATGAGTTTTGTCATTGGTTGTGTGGATTTTGTCAGCTTACGCTAGTTTAGGCCAGATTTAAAAAGCTGTTACCATAAATTATAAAATTTGAATAATATGATTGGAAATTGGATTGCAAAGTCAATTTGGAGGCGGTATTTATAAATGATTTTTTGGTCAATTTGGAAATATAAGTTAATGAAAATTGCAGTATGTGTGAGGGAATGTTAGACATTATGTAATCGCTGATTTTTAGGGTATATTTAGATTTGAATTAATTTGAGTGTGTGCTGAATATTTATTAATTAACATTAAGTAATTGAAATGAAACCAAACTCTGACAGAATTATAATATTTTTCATTAAATAAATAAATAAAAATAACAAAAGAACTTAGATAACCAAAATCTAAAAGAAGATATAGTTCGTTTCCTTATTCTATTTGTTTTTCAACCATAAACTATTTAAAATGCTTAAAATTTTTAAACGAAATACTTTCAAATAAAATGAATATTATTCCAAGATATTTGGGGAATACTATATCCGCACATTCCCTTTAGTTTAAAAATAACATTTCAAAATCCTTCAAATCCCTAATCAATCCAAATTTAAACAAAATGTTTTAAATATATTTTTACGCATATTTACATTTTAATTGCTGCTAGATTTTGGAATTTATAACTTTCCAAAAATCGTAATATTCACTTTGGTGGACCGTTTTTCAAGGTGGTTTTTTTTTCGATTTTTCAAAACTTTCTCAAAACGCACGCGACGATTTTCGGCTGGAGGATAATACACGGAAGATTTCTTTTTTGGAGAACCGTTAGCGCCTAGAATCCTTTGCAGACTGCTTCGACTGCGGCCAGGTCTTTCGCTTTTATCAAAACGGAAAACTCAACACGGCAGGCATTGGGAAAACGAGAGAAAATGGCCAGAACGAGAGCGAGAGCGAATTTTACCCGGGGCCAAAGCGAGCGTAGGCGCTGGATGTTGCTGCCACACTTGCAACATGCTGCTGGCAACAAACTGTTGAATTTTGTTTTTTGTTTTCCTTTTGCCTCTGTTTTTGTCCGCCTGTCTGTTTTTCCTAAGCTTTTCCTGCGTGCGGTTTTCCAGATTCCTTTCATGGCTAAAGCAGAATTTTGGCTTTGTCTTTGTGATACGGGAAATTCTTAGAAAATTCGATTCTTCGTTTTTTTTTTTTGTCGAGAGGCAGTTATCTCTGCTGTGTGTGTGAGTGTGGAGGGAATCATAAATATACATATGGAAATGATTTCCGGCTATGCTGGAATTGTTGTATTTTCCCAGCCACCTTGTGGGTGGGTGGGGTGCCTCGTTCGGGTGGCTCTTTCGGGGCTCTTTAATTGTAGTTCCCCCAGGGCCTTTTGACTTTCAATGTTTTATCTGCATGCCATATTATAATTCACTAGAAACGAGCTTCCTTCGGCCGCCCTTCGGGGCTTTTCCTTCGCATAGGTGGGTGTGGGTTATCCTCCTTCTATTCTTCCTGTACTCCCCCTCCTTCTGTACTCTACTGTGTGTGTGATGTCAAGTGTTACTCATGCATGGCCGCCGAGCTTTTCCCCGTTTTCCCTGGCCTTCTTCTTCGCTGCTTTGCTTTTCCCGCCTTCCATTCGCTCGCGTGCGGCTCATTCATTATTCATTTTTTCCTTTTTTGTTTCCACATTTACTTTGTGCCTTTTCTTCGTGTCCTATTATACACATGTATGTTTTGTGCGGGCTACAATTGTGCAAGGATTTATGCCTAAACCTTTAAAGTTAATTGTTATGACTTTCGGGCGCCAGTCAAAACTAAAAGTGTTTATTAATCATACGCCCCATGTACACCATTGTTTCTGTGCTTCCGTCTCTAATCTTTGGGTCGCATCAAAGGGACAGGCACACGATCCGGTCCATTATGCAATTGCTACTTAGTCCCGAGAGGGGGAGCGAGGGAGCCAGAGCCTTCCAGCCTAATTTGAAAGGCAAAACTCAAGGTGAAGTTTAAAGCTGGCGGAGATTTACTTTGGAATGTGTGTCTGGAGTGTTAGGAATTTAATGTTGGCTAAGAGATTTATTTATTTTGCACTTGTAGAGTGTAGATAAATTTAAGTTATTTTTTAGTAAAGGAGACTTAAGATGATTACTGTGATTTACATTTGGGAAACCATCAAGTTTACTTGTTGCTTGCTTTGAATAGCTATATGCTTCATATTACCAAGAATTTCTTTGGCTTAAAAACAACTTGACTCCCACATTTTTCCCCTAATCTTTCCTCTGCCGGGGAAATTACCCAAGACTGTAACTCAAGAGTACGAGAACAATCTGGGAAACCGCAACAGCTATCACATTAGCGATCTCTGTGAAATCCCAGCCAGCATTAGCAACTCGGCTCATGGAGGAGAGCCATAAATTTCCGTTACTAATGCCGCCGCTTATCACTCAACCGACAAAGTCAGAGGAGCTTTTTGTTTTTTGCGCTTTCACAGGGCCAAAAACACACACTCACACACAGAGGGCTCTCATATAAACAAAGGAAACCATGTGTTTGTGTTTTTTGTTCAATTAAAATAATTAAATACCAAATAAATGTGCGCAGACAGCGGCGGCCGCAGCACAAAAAAGGCGCAAAAATAGATTTTTAAATAAGTGCCCGAAGCATGTGCACAAGTTAATTTTTTTGTTTTCCAAGTACCCGTATCTTTTGTTTATATTGCCTAATTGAAAGTATTTTTCTGGTTCACAGATTTCTTCTTATTTTTTTCGCCTGCTTGTTTTTTTTTTATTATACCAACATTTTCCGATTTCCATCTAAAAACAAAGGGAAGAGAGCAAAGCAAGTTTTCAATATATGGAAAATGTGTAAATTTGTTAATGGGCTTTTGCGGGGTTTCGCCATGAATAAAACATTAACTGAATAAAATGTTAAAACGAAATAAAAGAAATTCAGCATTTTGGCATGCAAATTCAGGGAGTGACGTGGTCGGGGCGGGGCTGGTCCGGGTCAGGGGGCCTTCATCACGGCATTGTTAATGGTTGCTTGCCACTTCAAATGCAGCCACAGCGACCGCCTTAAATAAATTTTCCAAAAATTTATCGCACACACACGCTCTCACCCCGAAAAAAAGAAGAGAAATCAAGCAAATATTTGCAAAGGAGATTTTAGTTGGGGTCGTTCTGAAATGTGATTTTCTCGCCTGCATAATTTTCAATTTGAGTATTTATTGCTTTAGCCCCTGCCAGGGAGCTGACTTATTTAACTTATTCCTTGTTGTTTGGTTTGGAAAAATGCGTTTGGTTTTTGTTTTTGGGAATGGTTCTTTGATTGCGATTGAGAAGTTTTTTATGCAGGCAGAAAACAATTCCCTGGGATGTGTCTGCCAATATTCTTTCTGTAGTCTGGCTTTGTTTCTCTGTTGCCCTAACTCTGAGTTAGATAATAATGATTTTATAGGGATTTTTGATTTATTTTGTTTAATAATTCAAAATTTTTAAAAGAAAAAAATTCTATATATTTTTGTTTCCTTTATAAACTTTTTTATTATATGAACAAAACGAATGAAATCCTTATTTTAAGTTAACGATATGTGAATAATTTGAAACAAATTGTGTTTTTATTTGCTATTTTTCTCACAAGCCAAATAAAATATAATATTATACTTGTAATTAATTTACTCAACCAAGGATAAAGAGTCTTCAGGTTTCACCTTTTCTATAGAAAAAACACTTCTTCTTTCATCTGCTTTCCGTGATTCTTTTGTATTCTTATCACAGCATCGGGAAAGCGTATTACATAACATAGTGTGGGTGTGAGACAGTTGGGAAAGGGCGGACCAGGACGAAGGACCAAGCAGGAGCAGATTGCGCTGGGCTGCCGTCCTAAAGCTTTATTTATTTCTGTTTACATTGCATTAAACATCTTGCAATCAAAAAAGCAAAAAGCAACACAATCGCCAGAATCAAATTCAGCTTAATTAATTCAAAGTGCAGGCACGAAAAGTCAAGGCAGGCGGGGCTAGCGGGGCAGGACCGGCTTATATAGGGGATAAGTAATAGAGATAAGTAATAGGCAAATCGTGAGATTTGCACAAATTACCTTGGACCGCCCCCAAAGGGGCAGCCAGTGTTGGTCCTCGATGGGATTAGACAGATTGCGTAGACGCCACGACCCTAATTCGAGTTTGAAGTGGTTCGTGCGCCGACTTAGTCACTGCTTAGGATAATTGCTTTGCTTAATTAGTTGGTCATTGTGTGTGTGTGCTACTGTGTGTGCGTTTGTGTATGGAAGATAATTATAAATTAATGCAATTGACAGCCAGAACAATGAATCTAATGACAAAAACGGGGTAAGCCCTATGGGCGGCTCCTATAAAATTGAAACGAATTTTCCGGACAGTTTTGGCAGTTTGTAATTGAACGCGTTCGACACGCAATGAAATTTCCGCGAAAAACGCACATAAATCAAAAATGTTTTGCTTTTCCCCGGGCTCTATCTTGTGTCTCTTTCACTCTATCCCTTTCTCTTTCTAGTGGAAAAACTCAGGGGGCATCTTTTAGGCGCACATTGTGTGCGTGTTTCGATACCCTGTATTTGTTAACGGAAAGGGTATAATAAGGATGTATATTCCTTTGATCAGCATGAGAATTTTAGTTGATTCAACTCAATCATTAAATTGTTGCAAGAGTATGCCTTAGAAATACATATATTTATATGTATAACTAAGAGACCAATATTTTTAAAATTTATAGCTTATCGATTATATCCTACAGACTTGTCCTTACACTTAGTTTGCCGGCAATCTTGTCAGCTTGTCTGTTAATCAGAAAAGGCAATATTTCAGAAGTAGTAGACTCTTTTTATTTTTGAAAACTTAAAAGCAGATTCATTTTAAATTAATAAGGTATTTAACAGTTGAATCCCTAACCTTTTGCTTTCTAGTATCCTTTTTTCAGCATGTGTTGACATCTGCAATTGGCTGCGGGCTGACATTTAACGCTGCACGCAATCGATGGAACTCACTCATTCTCTCTACCGTTTTTCACCATTTACACCTACTGCCCCTGGTGGAAAGCCCCCGCTTTACTGCGGAAAATTTTGTCGTATTTTTCGGTAGTTGTTTGTATTTGTTTTTGTCCCAGAGCGATGATTGAGTGAGTGCTTTAGTCGATCGTAAATGTAGCAAGTGGCGAATGCAAATATGTTGCAATTTATAACTGGATTTCGCTCTCTGCGGCAAGTCAACGCTGTTGGCTGTTGAATGTTGAAATGGCTATTTGTGTGGAAATATGCATATATATATTTTTCATTTAACATTCGTTTGTAAATACGGGTTAAAAGAGAGGAAAAATGATTTTAACTGATTATGTGCGCTAAATTAAAATTAATTGACAGCAGGTCAATGTTAACATTGGGAATTATTTAAAATGGAAAACGTTCATGAATATGTACATATTAATTAGAATTAGTTTATACAGAGATTTGGAAGTGTAAATATACAATTTAAATAGAAATGTAATTCCCAAAAATGAAGTTTGAATATTAAGTTGCATATAAATTCAAAAGAAACTTTGTTGGAATTATATAACTTATACCTTAACACAAACCCACATTTAATTAGCTTCATTTAACCTGATGGCCAATAAAGTATACTAATTTAATCATGTCTATCCCTTAAGCTGCTTCCGTTCATTCCAGATTCTCGGAATCTCAATCACCCGAGCAATTGCAAATGGAAGCATAAGCTCCTCTCAAATTACCATCAACTTCCCAGACATTCGACATTGATCCATTTCCCTTGTTGCTTCATTTCCTTCTCAGCTCCGTTTCGCTTTGCTGCTGCTTGGTTTGCTGGAATTTTCCTGCTGCATTTCTTTCCGCTTTTTCCCTCCTTTGAAAAATATTTTTTTGTGGCTTTTTTTCTGGCCCTGAAGAGCCATTTGGTTTGCAGCAGGCCAAGAATATGCAGGCGTTTTTCCTTTTCTCACTCTCTTCTCTATCTAAGGGATTGATTTTACAAATGTAATTGCTGCGGAATCGACATGACCCAAAAATATCTGCCATTGTATGATATTCCCACATATTAGTTTTTATGGCTCTGTGGGCTTATAATTGCCTGAATGAATTCTGAAATTGTATGTAATATCCAAGAACAGAAAAGCCTTAAAGGAAGGCTTTGAATATGCATTGAAATCCTGCTTAGCTTAGTTGGGTTTGGCATATTAAAAGGGCCAACAAAGAGGTGATTGTTAACATTGAAGCCTTCCAGATCTAGGGATTTTTTCTTGACTATTATGCTTTAATACTAAGAATTTTCTGTGATTTGGCTAAATGAAATATTGCTTTCTTGTTCTGTGTAGTATTAAATACACAAGTTCCTGGATTTGGTATTACAAGAATATGAGTGTAGTCTTCCAAGTTATGCTTCCATAGCTAACAAGTACACAATATCTATGTATAGATATATAAACCTTGACTATTAAAGTACCTTTTCAAATATTTAATCTTTATCTTATTTAAATTACACAATTCCACAATCTCGAGTAGCATACTGTCACTTCTAAGACCCTTAGTTTCTGCGGTTGTTCAGCTTGATGGAACGCTGGGTTAAAGGAAATAATGCTGCACAGATTTCGTTGCGATAGAAAGCCAAATGAAATGTGGCTTCGTTAACTTCGGATACATGAAGCAAATTTCCTTTTTGCACCCACATCCAGGCAGGACATGACTCAAAACAAAGTGCAGCTCATTATCACGCCCACCCATTGACGCCTTCTGCTGAAATGGCTGGAGGCCACGCCTCCTAGTACCCTGCTGTCGACGACCCCCCCTTCAATTTGGGCAGCAGGCAGCCATGGCTTGCATGCTACATTTTGGCAAATTGCTGGCACTTAATATGCCATGAGAGCCAAATAAAATTGGCAGTGGGAACGAAGCAGCAGCAGCAACAGTTGAAGGATTAATTCAATAAGAATAAATTCGGTAAGAGAGGATTTCGGTATGCTGGCTGAGTGTGGGGAAAAGTGTGTGCAAAGTGCTCTTCTCTCACGTATTTATCCAGCAAATTGTGTGCAGCTTAAAGCGCTGACACCGCGTCGTATGCGTAATATCCGCGTAAAGTGTAATTTGCCGGTCCCTGTGTGAATTTCCCGTCGTCCTAGTTGCTTTCTCATCATCAACGCTTGCACACACGTGAGTGAGTTTGTCGGTGTTCTGCAGGATGCTGGGTCCTAAATATTTATGCCAAGCGAAGGACCCTCCTTCTGCCTCCTGCAGCTGATAATGCTGAGATGTTCATGTGGCTGCCACAAAATTCCTGCTCAAATATTTACAGACGCACAAGTCGCTGACAACTTTTCCATTGCATCTTGAAGGGCTTCTGCATAATTATTCAATTTTTTCGCGGTTGCCAACTTTGCGATAATTTACAAGTTCGCAAGTAATCGATGAAAAAGTTTTCAACACGCCTTCCAGCCCCCAGCTCCCAGCTCGTTGTAAATTCCGCATAATTCTTTTTGTTACTTTTCGCTCCTGTTAAGTGCAAGCACTTCCTGAATAATGAATACATTCAATCCTTGTCCTGCGCTCCAAAAGGCATAATTTAAACCGATAAAGGGCCAGCGGGAGCGAGGAAACTGTTGAATGGCCGTCATGGCGTATGATTAATAGAACGATAAAGCAATTTAATCGCGCCAGCTCCGCCCCCAGTTTCGCTGGACACTGCTAATTTGTGCACTTTTCCCCTCGGGGCCACTCGGGGCGTATGAGTAATCTAGCTTTCGTGTAGCAAATAACATAAAAACTGATGGATTTTCGGGGTAAAACGCCATTTCCCAAACACAAAAATATATTGTATAAACGATTTTTAATAATATCCATTCAGAATAATGATGATGGCCCTGGCTAGACTCTATTTCAAGGGTGTTTCGGCTGTTAGGGAAACGTTGTCTGGCACACATGGTAATAACCAGCCAAGTTAGTAAGAAAAAATAAAATTATGGAAATGTAAAGGATAATGTAATGTAATAAAGAAAAAAAAAAATGGTTTGCATCGGCCGGGAATCGAACCCGGGCCGCCCGCGTGGCAGGCGAGCATTCTACCACTGAACCACCGATGCTTGGTGACAGCCATGTTCTTAAAATTAAAATTCTATATAGAACGTATACAAAATCTATAAATAGAAATTTTTGGGAATGTTAACGGGCTGATAGTTTAAATAATCAAATAAATTAAATTGTTATCAAGTCTGTTGCTAGTCAACATAAATTGATTAGAAAACAAAATTATTTTATTGATTTATGTTAAACTTTACTTTGGTCTTAAGTTAGAAGAATAATTCCAATTCATAGAAAATAATTTATTTAAATCATTAGAATTAATTTGAAATAAGCCAGAGTCTCATTTAATGCTACAATTCTTGCCAATCTTTAGGTTAATCAATGCTTAAACTACAATAATATGCAAATTTGTTCATTTATTAAACCATTTCTGAAGCATTAACTATAAATATAGAAAATTAGAATATCTAGCTATTAATTAAAGATAATCCAAGCTTAATAAATTAATTTAAAGTCTCGCTCGCTCTATTTAATCTCAAGAACTTTATTTTATTTGCCAGAAAAACATTTCCAGCCT